>UXGD01004102.1:0-18108 GCA_900474315.1 Torymus auratus
ATATATATATATATATATAGAATATCTCTTATATATCTTATACTCGTAATTTCATTAATGTGAAATGCTCTTTTGCTTATTTTCATCTCGTCCTCGTTTCTTGCTTCCTTGCGCTCCTCCTCTCCACTTTTTGTATATATATAATATAATAACTTTACTAATTTTATGCGTTTTATAATTTATACTTTTAAAAATAATAAAATGTCGATTCGTTCGTACGTGGAAAAGTTCGATTCGCGATGTGTGACCCTTGATGTACGTAACAATTGCACATGATGACAAAATGTTTGTCGTTTAAGAATTGTAACTATTACACCAAGAGGTTCAAGACTTCATTTAAAAAAGAAAATACTTCTTCCAAACATCATCGTTGAGCGAAAAACCATTTACAACCACGCGCAATTGTACAATTGACTACTATTTATAAATAATTATAAATAATTTCATACAATTGCAGGTGGCTATACGCAATTCTCCCCTTTACATTCTCTACCAATTGACCGGTGCGTAAATAATAATTCAACTTTTCCATATACTCGCACTAGCGACGTGAAATTTACGGCCTCCTGGTGCACATAATTAATACACAGCATTTCTCCCATACAACAACGTACAGAATCCATCATGTATATATTTACATACGAGAAAATACGATCGTATAAGTATACCACGAGCTATACTCCCTCTACCCCTTCCATCCAATCGAAATTTTCAAACCTCCCCGATCTCACACACCCATCGAAACTTACATATATATACATTGCGCCACTCTGATAACCCCTACAACCGTATTTCCCCAGCACACAGTATACACACATATAAGAAGGGCTCGTAAAATCCAGTCGCTCGCGGCAGTTCTGGTGACCCTCTGATGCATAATCGTCGTTCGAATACAATATTAACGTATGTAATAATAAAAAAAATGTCGAGACTCGCTTGTGGCGCACTATCTCCCACGGAATACTAAAATACGCGCGGACCTCGGTCAGCCTCCCCTTCAACGAGACACGCGCATAGATGAAAGAGAGTTACAGTAGCTCGTCTTTGGCTCTATGCGGAGGCTGTCCTTTTGTTATCCTTTCTCTCGCGGTATGATATAGCAGGCGCAGCGTATTACAGCAGCAGCAGGAGAGTGACGAGCGAGCAGTGATAAGTATATCGACGGACGAAGGAAGAGAGCGAGATGGACACGTCCGAGATGGCGATTTATAGTGTTAGTGGTATGAACATGTCCGTCTGCGCGGTTCTCCCCCATTAACTTGTTTCTCTCTGTGTGTGGTTGTCACGAGGTCTACTGGTGAACGCTTTGGCTGCAAATTGTGTACCTGCGGGAGTAGAATTTATTTTTGATTATAGTTTTGATGTTGAGGTTTGAGGAGCGATCGTTAAGAGGAATGGAGGAATTAGTTACCTATTACGTGTCAATGGGTTTGACGAATTACAGACACGAAAGGGCGTACGATGTTACGGCAAGCAGCAGCGTCATGAGGGCGACGGTTGGTCTCACGGCCGATCCTTTCACTGGAACACAAAATTCTTTATATAATATACATAAGTAGGATTGTCATGCAGTTGTAGGTGTAAGAGATTATGATGCCAAAAGCTAAATGCTAAAGGCATGGATATATAACTTACCACTCTCGGCTTCGGTGTCGTTCTTGTACTCTGTAAAGCCAAAGAAAAACAAACCTCAATTAGCATCTCGAAAGAAGTTTTATATATTACAATTCTCCATTCGAAAGTATATCGTGAGACTAAACTAACCTCCGTCGAACTTCTTGATTTCCGAGTAGGGTCCCCACTCAGCCGCTCTGTCGCCTTCAGCGTGTTCCTCGTCGTTGCGCGTCCTGAGCATCGCCTCGTGATCGCCAGCCTCGATGCCGCTGATCCTGCCCTGGACGATGTGCTCCATGCCGATACTGCTCACCACCTTCACGTCCTTGCTCTCGATCCACTGGGTCTCGCCCTTCTTGCGGTACAGCAGCTGTAAAGGAAGCGATATAAATGAGTTTATAGTGAATAGTGAACTATTGTATTACGTTTTGATGTAGTTGTATCTACTGAAAAATCGCAGGTGAAATCTCGCGATATAATCTCAACTGAGATTTTGAGATGCTGCGAAAAATCTAACATAAACTAAAAATATCAGCTTTTCGAGTATTAATTGGTAATTGCCTAATAGGATGTTTTAGCCCCCAGATGAATTCAAAAATACTCATTCTGAAGTACTTATATTGTGCAATTTTTCAATCATTAACAATTTTAAACATGAGATTTCAGATGATTTCTCAGATGAGATTTCAAGTGTGTTCTCATCATCTATTATAGTTGACGTTTGGCACACGAGATCTCACCTCAGAAATCACTTGAGATCTCATGTTTAAAATTTGTAAAGATTGTAAAATTGCGTAAAATATCGCAGAATGTGTATTTTTTAATTCATTTGGAGGGTAAAACATCCTATTAGGCAATTTCGAATACTCGAAAAGCTGTTTTCTAATTTACGTAAGATTTTTTGCAGCTGCAACTGCAGCAGAATCTCCGGTGAGATTTCGGCATGAAATCTGACCTGAGATCTCACATGAGATTTTTCAGTAGGAATATAATACTAAACAAGCGAATACGCGTTAATTCAATATACCTCAGACTCGACGATGGGCTTGTAACTGATGACCCTCCATTGGAACTCGATAGCGTCGTCAACGGCCTCACCCTTCTTGAAGATCGGCTGGGCGGGTGTGTCGTGAACGTAGATGACGGGACCAGTGGCCTCGCCGAGATCGTTCCAGGCGCGGCAGTAGTACTGTCCGAGATCGGCCTTAGTAGTCTTCCTGATTGTGAGGACATGGTGGGTCTTGGGCTGATTGCTCTTGATGATTCGGTCGCCGTCGGGCTTGATCTTGTGGTTGTCCTTGAACCACTGAACCTTCGTCACGCCAGGGTGAGCGTGGATGATGCAGGTGATGTTGGTGTCGACGCCCAGACCGGTGTAGTAGTGGTCGTGAAGGCGGATGCGCTCGCCGATACGCTCCTTGTCGTACTCGATCTCTGGGATGTCTGTGGAGATAATTTGGTGTTTTTAAAATATGATGATTCCTTCAAACGAATATACACTTATTGTTGAAAAAAAAGTTGTTTGAACTTACGTCTGACTTTGAGTTTCAGGTGCTTGACGATGGGTTTGTCACTGTCCTTCAGATCAACAAGGCACTGGTAGTCACCAGCGACGTGTCTGGTGGCGTTGTGGATGTCCAGGTAGATACCGGTTTCGGTTTCGCGATCGACTACCAGCCTGTGGCCCTGTAGTAATAAAATGCATCAGTGATTAATTTTTATATATCGCGACGAATAAATATTTTATTGAGGATAAGCTAAACTTAGATACTAGGTATATGTAGTTGAATAATAAAAGGTATATTTAAAATGAAACTTATCATAAAATTTTACATCTTTCTTTACTATATATATATATAAAATTCGTAGTCCAGAAAACTAGAAACGCGCGAGAAATAAACTTCTACAGTTCAATAATCGTTGTCCCGTTATTTTTGTACCAAGTATATTTGATTGATCTTAATTACGGCTTTAAAAGATATCGTCGCGTCACTTTATTTTCAATTTGCTCGAAAAAGTAACACGGTTTAATGTATCTTAATTCATGTTCGGCCATCCAGACGCATTACTCCGTATAACATTTTGAAAAACATCTTTTATATCGCGCTATTAAATTCCATTTTACAGCTTCCACGCGATCTTTTTTTGTAAGATGTCGCGTCTTTACGACTATTCGCTCGGCAGACGTAAAAGATGTAGAAAGTGAAGAAAAAGTAAAAAATTATTGCCGCATTTCAGCATTTATTCGTGGATGTAAAGACAATTTCGCCGATTAGCTGGAGAAATAGTTTTTTTTTATTGTAGGACGTACATTTTCTCATTGCGCAAATAAAGATGAGAAAAGTATTAAACGAATGATATGTGTCTGCGAACATAATTGATGTGCCTTATTTAGAGGTGCTTTTGAAATCATTTTTATTTAAGAGTTATTTTCAAATCTAATATGTACCATTATATATTTCTGCTTCATATCGCTATATAAATAAAAATCATTTTTTTTGGTAAAATCTCCACTTTGCCATTATAAAAATTATTATACTTTTTCAGCATATAGTCTCATCATTATAGTTTTATCTTCCCTCTCACGTACAAAAATAGTAACATCCCTTATGTTCGAATCCTCAAACAATCTCTCCCAACTTATGCTTTATATTTCAAACGAAAACCACTTCGACCTACCTCTCGGGACCAGATCATCTTTGCAGGCTTGGTATCAACCTCACAGCCGAGTGTCAGCACCGAGCCTTGCGCCACGTCGATGTCCGATTTGGGCGTGACCCTCACGCCGTCGTTGGACGCCTCGACGATGACTCGGTGCATGATCTTTTCCGACACGGAATCATAGGCCTCGCAGGTGTAATTGTCGCCGGTGTCGTTGAGCCGCGCGTTGCGGATGATAAGCGTGTTGTTGACCAGACGCTCCATACGTTTGTCCAGCGTCAACTCAGAGTCTCCGGCGTAGAGGAGCTCGTCGCCACGCTTCCAGCTGGTGAGCACGTTATCTGTTGATAATACGGGCGATTAGAGGTCGATATGAATTTTGTACCTTATACGTTTACGAATATGAAATTGATTGTCCGTCTTATTTATTTTAATTATAGAGTGAAAAATCCATGCTGTTAATATAATTACACATTTTCAGCGTTCCGGCGTAAATGAAATATTTTGCCCACAGTGTTGGAAAAGTATGGGCATAATAAAGAGAGTCGTTGAAATGTAACGTGGCCCCGGCGCCTGAATTGAACTAAAGCTATATAGCAGTAGTATAATACCACATAATTCGCGTATCAATTACATACCGTTCTCGTGCTTATCATAATATTGATTAATATAATTATTTTATTAAATGATCTCACAAAAATAATATGGAACTAATATATGAGGATACCGGACAATATTTTTTCACGCCGGATTGTCAAATCAATTTAAGAATTTCTTCTTTTTGTTTTTAGTAAAAGTTCGATACTTATTAGCAGCAAAGAGTCAAGATTCAATCCCACCTATAAATTATTGATTTTTCCCTCAGACTAATATTTAAAACGAACTTTACTGTATCCCTTGTATACATATCTCATAGATCCATTGAACACCTCTACGTAAAAAAAATAGCGTCGCGATTGCTCACCTCCGTTGATAACTTGGCAGGGCAGAGAAATAGTTTCGCCGGGCGCCACAATTATCGTCTGAGCTTTCGTTACGATCTGGACCGGAGCACTGGACGGGCCTTGACTGTCGTTCTCGCCGTCGTAGTCGCCATCCTCATCGCCACCCGCGTCCTCCGGGTAATCGCTGCTCTCGTCCTCGTTCTTCTTGTCGGCGGGTTTGCCCCATACTGAAAACAAAAAATGCAAAGTTCGATTATTTCTATAATATCGTGTACGACGCATGACATTTGAATTGTTTTGACTGACGTTATAAGAGAATCATTCGTTCCTTTATATCCCTTTGTAACGAAATTATTAATAACTCGACAAGACTGTGGGGACGAGAAAATCGTTGCAAGTGAAGAGCCACGAGAGCAAACACGCCGAGAAAAGAAACAGCCTCGCGCGTATATACATCTTAAATCGTCGCTTGTCGCGGCCGCGAGGAAGAAGTCGCTGATTTGTTTTGACAGCGGGGAGAAAAGACCTGCATGCACATATAGGATCGGATCGGCTTACGCAAGCTCCGTTAGAGTCTTTCTTCTTTTTTTTTTGTTCTTTTGTTGTATACGCGCGTCTTCATTGTCATAGTGCCGTGGCCAGTGTTGTTCCGGTTTTTATTTCTACCGCGTTAGGTGGACACAGAAGTGGGGCTTTTGAATGAAAACGGGATTTTGCGGAATTCGCCGTGAGTGTCGGTGCTGGCGCGCTTTTATTTCAAGTGTGTTTGCATTGTAAGTTGAGTAAAGTAGGATAATGGTGTTTGCGTTATTAAGAGCGTTGCTAGTTTTGTGTTTTCACAGATCTTTTGCAGTTTTCTATATAGGCATATCAATTGACCGACATACTTTTGTGATTTTCTCAAATGAATTAGTATAAGGATTTTAATCTAGTTTGATGTAACATTTCTACGCTGATGCATGTAGTTTTCGCAATCGCAACCTTGGTTTTTATTTTATTAAAGAAGCATTATTTATTTTTGTATGTTATTGACTCACTTTAAATAATAGTCTACATATTATGCATAAAACTATATAAAGTTCAAATAAAGCGTTATTCATTCGTTCAAAATTGGGCCTTTTAAATTTAGAATTCCAGCATCAGGAAAATCCGACGAATAAATTCCCATTACCAAGAAACTTTTCTTTGCGCGGCGAACCCTCAATTTCCTCATTTATCAATCTCCCTCTTTGTTCTCATTACTCTCCTTCCCCCATATTCCCAATCCCGCCTCACTCTCTCGTTCCCGATCTTTGTCCGCCGCGCACGCCATCATCGCTCCGCATTTCCCGAGGTCTCTGAACCCGCGACTAGACGCGCGCAAGTATACACGCGGCGAGCTTTCGCCCCGAAAATTCTCTCGTCCGCTCGCTCGCGCACGCGCGCCCGCGTGCATAGAGTTGAAATTAGATTTGTGGACCGCGCCCGATTTCGTCGCGCGCGTGCGCTCGGCTCTAAAAATATATACAGCCGCGCGCGAGTGAGCGAGACCGAGCGACAGTGGCTCTACCCTTTGCTACGTACACTTCCGTTACAACCCTTTCGCCCGCCGTGTTTTTACACCGGTAATGTATATACTTTTTGTTTTGAGAAGGGATGGGAAAGTTGCTGCTGTGCTACTGCTGATGTTGCGCTCGAGGTGGTAGAGTTACAGTGTAGAGGCAGTGAAACGGATAGATTATGTTGCGAGTTGAGACCTATAGGTTTTGAAATGTACGCTGCGTGTTTTGGTTAGACTGTGGAATCGGATTGAGTTTGGTAGAAACGTGATATAGATCTAGGTTTTAGTAGACGAAAGTATATTGAGATGACTTTTTGTCTTGGGATTTTACATGAGTTTTTAAAAAACTTACTTTGTATGCAATATATATGAATGTATAATAAAAAATGTATAATATTACATTTTAAATGTTTCGTATATCATGATAAAATAGTTGCATGTTAAGTGCGCCAACTCAGTTACAGTATATTTCTTTTTGAATGTATGTAAAGAGTTGCATGAGCAAGGTTTTCAACTCCCGATAAAGGCGCTTTGTTATCGGCCTCGAATATACAGATAGTCAAACGTCTTTATTTTTCAAACAGCATGGCGATAAGAATGTCTATTTTAAAACTCTAAGTATAAGAGCTATATATATATTTAGAAACATTGTTATTTTTTATTCAATATATAACTTTACTTTGAAATCGAGCAAAAGTAGTTTGAACTCGTTAGAAATTTTATGTTTCTGTGGTAATGTTTACACGTGAAATATTAGAGCGTTATTGGAATAGCAACAGAACGTCCAAGAATAGATAAGAAAGCCATAATGAATTCGGAAAACTGACCTAGTTACAATAAAGCACATAAAAGTAAATAAAACGCCAAGTCACACAGTAAGCTTTACGGAGTTCCACTTTCCGAATGACTCGAGACGAGAAAGGGACACAAGTTTTATTAGAGTTCCATTTGAACACGATCATAATGGAAATGCCACACCCTGCATATATCCCTCAAAAAGCATTCTCATTGAATTTTACTTTGCGATAATCATGTCGTTAACGAAGAAAATCATAATCAATTAATAAAAATAAATTTCCTTATAAAAGAATCATGTTATTGCTATAAAAATATACTATTTTAAACAACTCTATACATTTTATAACTTGCTAACTAATTTTAATTCACTTTATATACGCAAACAAACGAATCAAACGAAATACAATAAAAACTACTCAGCCATCAAACGCTCGCCTAATACCGCAAATTACTCCAGCACAAAAATCCAATGCTTCCAACAAACGAAATTAAAATCCCCCCAGCAACGAGCGGCGGCGCGGTGATAGGACAAAAACGAGCGCCGTAAAAAGGTCCGAGCGCGTGCTCATACCGATAATAGCGCGGCGCACCCTCGTTATAACGCCCGGGGAAAATAGGCCGAGGCACTTGTCAACCTGTGTGTGACAGCAGCGTCGGGCATCGGGAAAAGTCAATAAATCGGCGATGGAGGGAGAGAGGGACGAGTAGAGGAGGAAGAAAAACGTCCGGATGGTATTAATTGCTCGCCTCGCGTTGTCGCCGAGGTCGCGAGTGACGGGAAATTGTTATCTTTATGGTTGGTATGAGAGAAATAGGGAGGTTTGACGAGCGAGATATATATGGTGGCTATATGGTTTGAAGAGAATCGATTTTTATGGCGTTGATAAATATTTTATTCTTTAGGTTTGTAGGGGAGAAGCTTTTCTGGTATAAGAATGCTTATAGAGAAGCAAACGATGTGTATATGACAATAGGTTTGAAAATATTATTTAATTTAATGATATAATTTTATAATCTATATCATTATAAGTAATCGTTGCTCCAATTTTAATTTTAATCATTAATAAAATGTATATATTTTTGAAAGTTTATTCGAAAGAATTTTTTTTTATATACAATTACTTGAATACACAAAATTAACCCGAGTGTTTTTTATCCCTCGAGATTGATGCAGCTGATTAAAGGGCGAACGCTAGTTTATTTTCCCCCGCGGCTTCTCCAGAGAGAAGACGCTCGACTAAGTTGATTTCGTTAGCGCACGTTGGAAAAATAAATCCACAACCCGTGATTATTGTGCTTGCGCTATCGTCGTAATCTAATCGAAAGGAAAAGGGATATGGATTTATACGTATTATTATTTACCGCTCGTGATGAATGATCATATATACAAGGAAGTGGAAAATACTTTACTTATTTTTGTCATGCGGTTTATTAATTAAATTTTTATTTTAATATAATATAATTACTGATAGAAAATTGTATCAAATATATATATATATATATATATATTTGATACAATTTTCTATCAGTAATTATATTATATTAAAATAAAAATTTAATTAATAAACCGCATGACAAAAATAAGTAAAGTATTTTCCACTTCCTTGTATATATGATCATTCATCACGAGCGGTAAATAATAATACGTATAAATCCATATCCCTTTTCCTTTCGATTAGATTACGACGATAGCGCAAGCACAATAATCACGGGTTGTGGATTTATTTTTCCAACGTGCGCTAACGAAATCAACTTAGTCGAGCGTCTTCTCTCTGGAGAAGCCGCGGGGGAAAATAAACTAGCGTTCGCCCTTTAATCAGCTGCATCAATCTCGAGGGATAAAAAACACTCGGGTTAATTTTGTGTATTCAAGTAATTGTATATAAAAAAAAATTCTTTCGAATAAACTTTCAAAAATATATACATTTTATTAATGATTAAAATTAAAATTGGAGCAACGATTACTTATAATGATATAGATTATAAAATTATATCATTAAATTAAATAATATTTTCAAACCTATTGTCATATACACATCGTTTGCTTCTCTATAAGCATTCTTATACCAGAAAAGCTTCTCCCCTACAAACCTAAAGAATAAAATATTTATCAACGCCATAAAAATCGATTCTCTTCAAACCATATAGCCACCATATATATCTCGCTCGTCAAACCTCCCTATTTCTCTCATACCAACCATAAAGATAACAATTTCCCGTCACTCGCGACCTCGGCGACAACGCGAGGCGAGCAATTAATACCATCCGGACGTTTTTCTTCCTCCTCTACTCGTCCCTCTCTCCCTCCATCGCCGATTTATTGACTTTTCCCGATGCCCGACGCTGCTGTCACACACAGGTTGACAAGTGCCTCGGCCTATTTTCCCCGGGCGTTATAACGAGGGTGCGCCGCGCTATTATCGGTATGAGCACGCGCTCGGACCTTTTTACGGCGCTCGTTTTTGTCCTATCACCGCGCCGCCGCTCGTTGCTGGGGGGATTTTAATTTCGTTTGTTGGAAGCATTGGATTTTTGTGCTGGAGTAATTTGCGGTATTAGGCGAGCGTTTGATGGCTGAGTAGTTTTTATTGTATTTCGTTTGATTCGTTTGTTTGCGTATATAAAGTGAATTAAAATTAGTTAGCAAGTTATAAAATGTATAGAGTTGTTTAAAATAGTATATTTTTATAGCAATAACATGATTCTTTTATAAGGAAATTTATTTTTATTAATTGATTATGATTTTCTTCGTTAACGACATGATTATCGCAAAGTAAAATTCAATGAGAATGCTTTTTGAGGGATATATGCAGGGTGTGGCATTTCCATTATGATCGTGTTCAAATGGAACTCTAATAAAACTTGTGTCCCTTTCTCGTCTCGAGTCATTCGGAAAGTGGAACTCCGTAAAGCTTACTGTGTGACTTGGCGTTTTATTTACTTTTATGTGCTTTATTGTAACTAGGTCAGTTTTCCGAATTCATTATGGCTTTCTTATCTATTCTTGGACGTTCTGTTGCTATTCCAATAACGCTCTAATATTTCACGTGTAAACATTACCACAGAAACATAAAATTTCTAACGAGTTCAAACTACTTTTGCTCGATTTCAAAGTAAAGTTATATATTGAATAAAAAATAACAATGTTTCTAAATATATATATAGCTCTTATACTTAGAGTTTTAAAATAGACATTCTTATCGCCATGCTGTTTGAAAAATAAAGACGTTTGACTATCTGTATATTCGAGGCCGATAACAAAGCGCCTTTATCGGGAGTTGAAAACCTTGCTCATGCAACTCTTTACATACATTCAAAAAGAAATATACTGTAACTGAGTTGGCGCACTTAACATGCAACTATTTTATCATGATATACGAAACATTTAAAATGTAATATTATACATTTTTTATTATACATTCATATATATTGCATACAAAGTAAGTTTTTTAAAAACTCATGTAAAATCCCAAGACAAAAAGTCATCTCAATATACTTTCGTCTACTAAAACCTAGATCTATATCACGTTTCTACCAAACTCAATCCGATTCCACAGTCTAACCAAAACACGCAGCGTACATTTCAAAACCTATAGGTCTCAACTCGCAACATAATCTATCCGTTTCACTGCCTCTACACTGTAACTCTACCACCTCGAGCGCAACATCAGCAGTAGCACAGCAGCAACTTTCCCATCCCTTCTCAAAACAAAAAGTATATACATTACCGGTGTAAAAACACGGCGGGCGAAAGGGTTGTAACGGAAGTGTACGTAGCAAAGGGTAGAGCCACTGTCGCTCGGTCTCGCTCACTCGCGCGCGGCTGTATATATTTTTAGAGCCGAGCGCACGCGCGCGACGAAATCGGGCGCGGTCCACAAATCTAATTTCAACTCTATGCACGCGGGCGCGCGTGCGCGAGCGAGCGGACGAGAGAATTTTCGGGGCGAAAGCTCGCCGCGTGTATACTTGCGCGCGTCTAGTCGCGGGTTCAGAGACCTCGGGAAATGCGGAGCGATGATGGCGTGCGCGGCGGACAAAGATCGGGAACGAGAGAGTGAGGCGGGATTGGGAATATGGGGGAAGGAGAGTAATGAGAACAAAGAGGGAGATTGATAAATGAGGAAATTGAGGGTTCGCCGCGCAAAGAAAAGTTTCTTGGTAATGGGAATTTATTCGTCGGATTTTCCTGATGCTGGAATTCTAAATTTAAAAGGCCCAATTTTGAACGAATGAATAACGCTTTATTTGAACTTTATATAGTTTTATGCATAATATGTAGACTATTATTTAAAGTGAGTCAATAACATACAAAAATAAATAATGCTTCTTTAATAAAATAAAAACCAAGGTTGCGATTGCGAAAACTACATGCATCAGCGTAGAAATGTTACATCAAACTAGATTAAAATCCTTATACTAATTCATTTGAGAAAATCACAAAAGTATGTCGGTCAATTGATATGCCTATATAGAAAACTGCAAAAGATCTGTGAAAACACAAAACTAGCAACGCTCTTAATAACGCAAACACCATTATCCTACTTTACTCAACTTACAATGCAAACACACTTGAAATAAAAGCGCGCCAGCACCGACACTCACGGCGAATTCCGCAAAATCCCGTTTTCATTCAAAAGCCCCACTTCTGTGTCCACCTAACGCGGTAGAAATAAAAACCGGAACAACACTGGCCACGGCACTATGACAATGAAGACGCGCGTATACAACAAAAGAACAAAAAAAAAAGAAGAAAGACTCTAACGGAGCTTGCGTAAGCCGATCCGATCCTATATGTGCATGCAGGTCTTTTCTCCCCGCTGTCAAAACAAATCAGCGACTTCTTCCTCGCGGCCGCGACAAGCGACGATTTAAGATGTATATACGCGCGAGGCTGTTTCTTTTCTCGGCGTGTTTGCTCTCGTGGCTCTTCACTTGCAACGATTTTCTCGTCCCCACAGTCTTGTCGAGTTATTAATAATTTCGTTACAAAGGGATATAAAGGAACGAATGATTCTCTTATAACGTCAGTCAAAACAATTCAAATGTCATGCGTCGTACACGATATTATAGAAATAATCGAACTTTGCATTTTTTGTTTTCAGTATGGGGCAAACCCGCCGACAAGAAGAACGAGGACGAGAGCAGCGATTACCCGGAGGACGCGGGTGGCGATGAGGATGGCGACTACGACGGCGAGAACGACAGTCAAGGCCCGTCCAGTGCTCCGGTCCAGATCGTAACGAAAGCTCAGACGATAATTGTGGCGCCCGGCGAAACTATTTCTCTGCCCTGCCAAGTTATCAACGGAGGTGAGCAATCGCGACGCTATTTTTTTTACGTAGAGGTGTTCAATGGATCTATGAGATATGTATACAAGGGATACAGTAAAGTTCGTTTTAAATATTAGTCTGAGGGAAAAATCAATAATTTATAGGTGGGATTGAATCTTGACTCTTTGCTGCTAATAAGTATCGAACTTTTACTAAAAACAAAAAGAAGAAATTCTTAAATTGATTTGACAATCCGGCGTGAAAAAATATTGTCCGGTATCCTCATATATTAGTTCCATATTATTTTTGTGAGATCATTTAATAAAATAATTATATTAATCAATATTATGATAAGCACGAGAACGGTATGTAATTGATACGCGAATTATGTGGTATTATACTACTGCTATATAGCTTTAGTTCAATTCAGGCGCCGGGGCCACGTTACATTTCAACGACTCTCTTTATTATGCCCATACTTTTCCAACACTGTGGGCAAAATATTTCATTTACGCCGGAACGCTGAAAATGTGTAATTATATTAACAGCATGGATTTTTCACTCTATAATTAAAATAAATAAGACGGACAATCAATTTCATATTCGTAAACGTATAAGGTACAAAATTCATATCGACCTCTAATCGCCCGTATTATCAACAGATAACGTGCTCACCAGCTGGAAGCGTGGCGACGAGCTCCTCTACGCCGGAGACTCTGAGTTGACGCTGGACAAACGTATGGAGCGTCTGGTCAACAACACGCTTATCATCCGCAACGCGCGGCTCAACGACACCGGCGACAATTACACCTGCGAGGCCTATGATTCCGTGTCGGAAAAGATCATGCACCGAGTCATCGTCGAGGCGTCCAACGACGGCGTGAGGGTCACGCCCAAATCGGACATCGACGTGGCGCAAGGCTCGGTGCTGACACTCGGCTGTGAGGTTGATACCAAGCCTGCAAAGATGATCTGGTCCCGAGAGGTAGGTCGAAGTGGTTTTCGTTTGAAATATAAAGCATAAGTTGGGAGAGATTGTTTGAGGATTCGAACATAAGGGATGTTACTATTTTTGTACGTGAGAGGGAAGATAAAACTATAATGATGAGACTATATGCTGAAAAAGTATAATAATTTTTATAATGGCAAAGTGGAGATTTTACCAAAAAAAATGATTTTTATTTATATAGCGATATGAAGCAGAAATATATAATGGTACATATTAGATTTGAAAATAACTCTTAAATAAAAATGATTTCAAAAGCACCTCTAAATAAGGCACATCAATTATGTTCGCAGACACATATCATTCGTTTAATACTTTTCTCATCTTTATTTGCGCAATGAGAAAATGTACGTCCTACAATAAAAAAAAACTATTTCTCCAGCTAATCGGCGAAATTGTCTTTACATCCACGAATAAATGCTGAAATGCGGCAATAATTTTTTACTTTTTCTTCACTTTCTACATCTTTTACGTCTGCCGAGCGAATAGTCGTAAAGACGCGACATCTTACAAAAAAAGATCGCGTGGAAGCTGTAAAATGGAATTTAATAGCGCGATATAAAAGATGTTTTTCAAAATGTTATACGGAGTAATGCGTCTGGATGGCCGAACATGAATTAAGATACATTAAACCGTGTTACTTTTTCGAGCAAATTGAAAATAAAGTGACGCGACGATATCTTTTAAAGCCGTAATTAAGATCAATCAAATATACTTGGTACAAAAATAACGGGACAACGATTATTGAACTGTAGAAGTTTATTTCTCGCGCGTTTCTAGTTTTCTGGACTACGAATTTTATATATATATATAGTAAAGAAAGATGTAAAATTTTATGATAAGTTTCATTTTAAATATACCTTTTATTATTCAACTACATATACCTAGTATCTAAGTTTAGCTTATCCTCAATAAAATATTTATTCGTCGCGATATATAAAAATTAATCACTGATGCATTTTATTACTACAGGGCCACAGGCTGGTAGTCGATCGCGAAACCGAAACCGGTATCTACCTGGACATCCACAACGCCACCAGACACGTCGCTGGTGACTACCAGTGCCTTGTTGATCTGAAGGACAGTGACAAACCCATCGTCAAGCACCTGAAACTCAAAGTCAGACGTAAGTTCAAACAACTTTTTTTTCAACAATAAGTGTATATTCGTTTGAAGGAATCATCATATTTTAAAAACACCAAATTATCTCCACAGACATCCCAGAGATCGAGTACGACAAGGAGCGTATCGGCGAGCGCATCCGCCTTCACGACCACTACTACACCGGTCTGGGCGTCGACACCAACATCACCTGCATCATCCACGCTCACCCTGGCGTGACGAAGGTTCAGTGGTTCAAGGACAACCACAAGATCAAGCCCGACGGCGACCGAATCATCAAGAGCAATCAGCCCAAGACCCACCATGTCCTCACAATCAGGAAGACTACTAAGGCCGATCTCGGACAGTACTACTGCCGCGCCTGGAACGATCTCGGCGAGGCCACTGGTCCCGTCATCTACGTTCACGACACACCCGCCCAGCCGATCTTCAAGAAGGGTGAGGCCGTTGACGACGCTATCGAGTTCCAATGGAGGGTCATCAGTTACAAGCCCATCGTCGAGTCTGAGGTATATTGAATTAACGCGTATTCGCTTGTTTAGTATTATATTCCTACTGAAAAATCTCATGTGAGATCTCAGGTCAGATTTCATGCCGAAATCTCACCGGAGATTCTGCTGCAGTTGCAGCTGCAAAAAATCTTACGTAAATTAGAAAACAGCTTTTCGAGTATTCGAAATTGCCTAATAGGATGTTTTACCCTCCAAATGAATTAAAAAATACACATTCTGCGATATTTTACGCAATTTTACAATCTTTACAAATTTTAAACATGAGATCTCAAGTGATTTCTGAGGTGAGATCTCGTGTGCCAAACGTCAACTATAATAGATGATGAGAACACACTTGAAATCTCATCTGAGAAATCATCTGAAATCTCATGTTTAAAATTGTTAATGATTGAAAAATTGCACAATATAAGTACTTCAGAATGAGTATTTTTGAATTCATCTGGGGGCTAAAACATCCTATTAGGCAATTACCAATTAATACTCGAAAAGCTGATATTTTTAGTTTATGTTAGATTTTTCGCAGCATCTCAAAATCTCAGTTGAGATTATATCGCGAGATTTCACCTGCGATTTTTCAGTAGATACAACTACATCAAAACGTAATACAATAGTTCACTATTCACTATAAACTCATTTATATCGCTTCCTTTACAGCTGCTGTACCGCAAGAAGGGCGAGACCCAGTGGATCGAGAGCAAGGACGTGAAGGTGGTGAGCAGTATCGGCATGGAGCACATCGTCCAGGGCAGGATCAGCGGCATCGAGGCTGGCGATCACGAGGCGATGCTCAGGACGCGCAACGACGAGGAACACGCTGAAGGCGACAGAGCGGCTGAGTGGGGACCCTACTCGGAAATCAAGAAGTTCGACGGAGGTTAGTTTAGTCTCACGATATACTTTCGAATGGAGAATTGTAATATATAAAACTTCTTTCGAGATGCTAATTGAGGTTTGTTTTTCTTTGGCTTTACAGAGTACAAGAACGACACCGAAGCCGAGAGTGGTAAGTTATATATCCATGCCTTTAGCATTTAGCTTTTGGCATCATAATCTCTTACACCTACAACTGCATGACAATCCTACTTATGTATATTATATAAAGAATTTTGTGTTCCAGTGAAAGGATCGGCCGTGAGACCAACCGTCGCCCTCATGACGCTGCTGCTTGCCGTAACATCGTACGCCCTTTCGTGTCTGTAATTCGTCAAACCCATTGACACGTAATAGGTAACTAATTCCTCCATTCCTCTTAACGATCGCTCCTCAAACCTCAACATCAAAACTATAATCAAAAATAAATTCTACTCCCGCAGGTACACAATTTGCAGCCAAAGCGTTCACCAGTAGACCTCGTGACAACCACACACAGAGAGAAACAAGTTAATGGGGGAGAACCGCGCAGACGGACATGTTCATACCACTAACACTATAAATCGCCATCTCGGACGTGTCCATCTCGCTCTCTTCCTTCGTCCGTCGATATACTTATCACTGCTCGCTCGTCACTCTCCTGCTGCTGCTGTAATACGCTGCGCCTGCTATATCATACCGCGAGAGAAAGGATAACAAAAGGACAGCCTCCGCATAGAGCCAAAGACGAGCTACTGTAACTCTCTTTCATCTATGCGCGTGTCTCGTTGAAGGGGAGGCTGACCGAGGTCCGCGCGTATTTTAGTATTCCGTGGGAGATAGTGCGCCACAAGCGAGTCTCGACATTTTTTTTATTATTACATACGTTAATATTGTATTCGAACGACGATTATGCATCAGAGGGTCACCAGAACTGCCGCGAGCGACTGGATTTTACGAGCCCTTCTTATATGTGTGTATACTGTGTGCTGGGGAAATACGGTTGTAGGGGTTATCAGAGTGGCGCAATGTATATATATGTAAGTTTCGATGGGTGTGTGAGATCGGGGAGGTTTGAAAATTTCGATTGGATGGAAGGGGTAGAGGGAGTATAGCTCGTGGTATACTTATACGATCGTATTTTCTCGTATGTAAATATATACATGATGGATTCTGTACGTTGTTGTATGGGAGAAATGCTGTGTATTAATTATGTGCACCAGGAGGCCGTAAATTTCACGTCGCTAGTGCGAGTATATGGAAAAGTTGAATTATTATTTACGCACCGGTCAATTGGTAGAGAATGTAAAGGGGAGAATTGCGTATAGCCACCTGCAATTGTATGAAATTATTTATAATTATTTATAAATAGTAGTCAATTGTACAATTGCGCGTGGTTGTAAATGGTTTTTCGCTCAACGATGATGTTTGGAAGAAGTATTTTCTTTTTTAAATGAAGTCTTGAACCTCTTGGTGTAATAGTTACAATTCTTAAACGACAAACATTTTGTCATCATGTGCAATTGTTACGTACATCAAGGGTCACACATCGCGAATCGAACTTTTCCACGTACGAACGAATCGACATTTTATTATTTTTAAAAGTATAAATTATAAAACGCATAAAATTAGTAAAGTTATTATATTATATATATACAAAAAGTGGAGAGGAGGAGCGCAAGGAAGCAAGAAACGAGGACGAGATGAAAATAAGCAAAAGAGCATTTCACATTAATGAAATTACGAGTATAAGATATATAAGAGATATTCTATATATATATATATATAT
>UXGD01004103.1:0-18108 GCA_900474315.1 Torymus auratus
AATATTAGCACTGGGCTTCATTTTTAGGTACCAGAAATCGACTCTCCAATGCCCGCGAAAATCCGTTTCCCGGAGGCTATGGACTCTCCTTGTCAGACGAATCTATTCGACTCACTTTGCGCTCTTGCTCCGTAATCTACTATTTTGGTACATTAAAAAGATTTTAAAAATGACTTCTTGACAATTTAAAAATTGGTTAAAGAACAGTTAAAAAAGATCATTTTGGTTAGAAAATTTGTTTTTTATTAATAAATATTTTTGGATTTCAAATACTAATGAGACTATTTTTATAGATGGATAGAATGTATTAATATGTTAACCGACAAAGAAAAAGGTTTAATTGTTGGTACCAGTTCTATGTACATAAAAAAATACGTTACAAATGATACAAAAAAAGATGTGAACCAAATTGTTTCTGCTATAATGAATGGTTTCAAGGATGTTTTGAAAGAGGTAAAATATTCCCTATAAATATATAGAAGAAATATTAAGAATAAGATATTATGTCTTTAATAAAAAGTAATTTCAGAAATTTTTTTTTGAATGTTTAGTCAATTTATTACATTTTGAAACTTTTATAAATAATGTACAATATAGAGACATTAACGGGATGTCTACCACCAATCAAATTTGCTGCTGTGCTAATCTCAATATTTCTCCTATAATATTATTAAAAAAAACTTGGACACCGCTGCAATAGTACGGAGGAGCTAAGAGGAGAGAGGAATACTGAAGAGGAGCTATACAAAAACTTTATCGACACCGTTTCAGAATCTTTCTGTATACTTATTATTATTAAAAAGGCTGAGACGGGGCTATCTCTTTATTATTTAAGAAAATGGCCGCCGCCGCCGCAATTTATGGTATTTTTTAAATCATACACGGATACGGATTTTCGGATTTTTTTGATTAGAAATATCATATAACGTAAAAACTTAAAATAACAGAAAAATATCGGAAAGTTACGAGAAATAATGGTAAAGTATTGTGAAATAACGCGAACAATATTGCAGAAGTACTTAACGCAGAGATAAATTTAATTGCATTATGATAATATAGTTGACATAAACGAACATTATTTCAGTCTACTTGGATGGATGACATTTCTAAGACAGCGGCTATTAGAAAAGTAGAATTGATGCGCCAGATCATTGGCTATCCAGACGAATTACTCAATGATAAAATAATAGACGAATATTCAAATAACTTAAATTTGCATCCAAATAGTTATTTTCAAAACTTTTTAAATTTACAACGATTTCACTTTGATTATATGCTGTTTGGCCTTAACAAATTAGTTAACGAAACTTTATGGCCATTATTTTCCGATTCCACGGCCGTTAATGCATATTATTATGCTCCTACTAATACTTTTGGTAAGTTTAATACTAAAATTTCAAGAGAAATTATAATTATAAAACAGTACTTTAATTGGGCAATTTTTGAAACTATATAGTCATATATCTTTATAAATAAGTATTGATCTTATAAATATGAACAATTTACTGCTATTATAAAGATATACTATAGAAAGTGGAAACTTTTCGCCCTTACGTGATCGCGCAAGACTCCCGGGTGCAAAGCCGGGCCGGCTTGTGCGACGTTCACATGCGGGCGTAAAGTTTAGCTTTACGCTCTTGTGACGTTAAAACTACTATTTCTTCATAGTATGCGTAAAGTACGTAGATACGCATCGTTTTCGGTGCGTAAAGTTGAATTTCACACATAGTGTGCGTAAAACTTATCTTAACGCATACTATGATATTCAACTTCATACACTCTAACGAATAATAAAATTAACCATACTTTACACTTACCGGAATTGAAAAAATAAGCAGTACAATATCGTAAATTATCGCATATTTCTATACATATGCGTCCAATTAGGTACGTTTCAGTAAGTTTCAGTACGTTTTTGTATAGACGCATACGTTATTATACAGGAGTGTACTAAACTGCAACATAGACGTACGATTATTATCTCCATCAAGTACCTAACGTGTTAATTGTTGGAAACATATTTAGCCAAAATCATGATAAAAAAGTAATATAATTTATATAAAAGTTTTATTGTTACTTAAAATTCCATTTTAAAGTGTAAATACCGTAATTTATTTCTGATTGGTATTTATGATTCTATTGGTAATAAATATGCAACAGTGGGCACTAATGGTTAATTATATTTTTACGCTCCTAATTTCTTTTAATATTTATTTATTTTAATTTCTATCTAATTAATTACAACAGTATTATTAGCTGCGTTATTGCAACCTCCACTATACAACTCTCAATGGCCAAGTTATGCGAAATTCGGAAGTGTGGGATTCATAATAAGTCATGAAATGATGCACGCTTTCGATTCAAGAAGATATTCATATGATGCAGCAGGAAATTTCCATCCTTGGATGTCACCAAAAAGTAAAACTGAATATCAAAACAGAGCCACATGCATCTTAGAACAGTACGAAACATTTACAGATCAAGATAGTGGAAATCATGTAAGTATTTCATACGTCATCATGTGTCATATCAACAGATTGTAATTTTATATTTTTGTGATATAGAAAAGTGTATAGTTTTACTTGTAAAAAGTACGTTAAATTATACAAGATTAGTAAGTTTAATGTATAGAATTCTTAAAAAATTTATTGTTAGCAAAATTGTGTTACCTATATTTAATTGTGGAATCATTATAATGATGTTATGATATAAATACTACATAATGTAATAACTTTTGTTAAAACATAGTCTTAATATATAAATCAATTAATACTTCACAGGTCGATGGCTCAGTTACTTTAAATGAAAACATCGCCGATAATGGAGCAGTAAAAATCGCCTATTATGCGTATAAAAATTGGGTGAATAATAAAGGGGAAGATGCGCCACTCCCTGGACTTAAATATACATCAACCCAATTATTTTGGATCAATATGGTTAATTTTTTGTGCAGTAAGGAATCGCGCGAACACAGAAATGATAGTTTTAAAACAGATAAACATACTCCCGATGACTTTCGAGCTTTTGGCATGATTACGAATTCACCAGATTTTGCAAAAGCATTTAAATGTCCTAAGAATTCACTAATGAATCCTAGTAAAAAGTGTGAATTCTGGTAAAACTTTGTTAAATATTTCACCTTTCTTACTTTTTACTAGCTTAGTAGTTGTATTGTAAGAAGAAAAAATTATTTTCTGTTTATTTTTGTATCTTAGATACTTTGGCTGAAAGCTCGATTACGATAGCAAAACTCTTATAGTTAATTTTTTTTGTAAACTAATTCTCATTACAAATGTTACATAAAATCTATGACAATAAATTGAAAAATGGTATCAATTAAAATATGTCTAAAAAGTTATTAAGAAATGTTTCACCTATTGTGTGTCTGTGTGTGTGTGTGTGTGTGTCGGTAAATCTTCATTCTACGCCGTTGGGACATTATTCAGCTAGGGCCCAACTAATGGACCAATAAGCCAAGCGCTAAAGACGAGTCGACGCAACGAAGAGATGTTAAAAATATATTTATATTTTTAAAACTCCTTGTGTTATAAACTTTAGATGAAAATTGTAGAACAGTACTTAGGATAATTGCTTTAAATATAAATATTAGGTTTTTATTCAATCTTAGGAATGAGAAAAAAAAATTATCATGTCCCAAGTGCGCTTACTAGCTCCGGTCAGCCCTATACTATTTTTTTTTTAACTAGAGAGCAAAAATTGACAATTGATGCATGTTATAACCGAGCGCAAATTGTTTAATTTTATGCCCACTACTCTCCTTATCCTAGGCTTATTCGGCCTGCTTACTCTCTAAATTCGAAAAAGTGAAATTCACTTCAAATAAGTGAATATTTACTTCAAATAAGTACGCAGTCGTGCAATTATCCAATAAGTGCACGACTATGTACTTATAATAAGTGAATATTCAGTAATTCGAATTTAGAGAGTACGTCTTGTACTCTTGGCTTGCCTTATATCTGGCGACTCCCGCAATTTCTTGAGTATTTCCTCCTTACCTCACCCCTTAATACACTTTTATGCCGCGCTACTGCATTGGCGCGGTCCAAGACGGTAAGGATATTTCTGTAATGCAAAACTTTCGTGGAGTAGACGCTGGTGCAGTTGAGGGCCATCAGTGCAGCTCTGCTGTCTGAACAGATGGTGATGGGACAACCCCATTTGTCCCCAGTAAGTTGCACTGCAGCACATTCCACTATGGCTTTTACTTCTGCTTGGAACACCGACGCGCGGGAGTCGAGTGTGAACACTATCTCCGTAGAGCTACCTTGCTCCCAAGCACCCGTCTCACACAATTTTTGGTTTCAGAGCCGTTTGCGTACCACGCCATACCTGATAGAGTGTAAGGGTGGGTACTGTTGGTCCACTCTTCTCTGTCAGTGACGTGCACCCTGAAGGGTTCGAGAAATGTAATTCTTCGCCCTATCTTGTCATATCCCGATGCTCTTCGATGCCAACGGTAGGGGTGACCCAGTTTCTGGTTAAGCCCGCTGTTTAAGCCCATGGTATCTTCAATTCGACACCATGTCTTGCTCACTTCGCCCTTAATGAAAGCGTGCGAGGGTGGTATTCCTAGTATTAACTCTTGTGCTGCAAAGGGAGCCGTGCTTGAAGAGCCCGTTATACCCCCTATCACTAGCCTCTGCCAATTGTCTAAAGAACTCAGGTGGATCTTTACTGCGCATTTCTCCCACCAAACCGACGCATCATGTGTTCACCTCGCGTTGCCCACTCATAGGCTCCAGGTGTTGCTACAAATCCTCCTACGGGCCCAGAACGTGTTTATGGCTTTCCCACATATCTGCTAATATGTGTTTCCCCAATTCAGTTTGAGGTTCAACGCCACTCCGAGGTACTTGGCGTGGTTGACCAACTTCAGAGGGTTGCTGGAAAATAACATCATGTTGACTTCATTCGGGTTCACTGACAGTCTAACTGACTGACTCACTGACACCATGCTTGCACTACTGCTAACGCGGGCTGCATTAGTCCTGCAAGTACGAGCTCGTCATCGGCTTTCCCAAGTATTAGAATGTCGTCCGCATAGGCCCGGCAAAGGGTCTGCCTCATTCAGTAGCCTGATGAGTTCGGCAATTCTCAAACACCACATGGCGGGATACAGCATTCCTCCTTGCGGATGACCTATACTTTACCTATATCCCTTTACCTTCTCCGTGCACTGAGAGGAGAAAACGTTTCCTCCAAATAACGTATATTTACTTATTCACTTACGGGCTACATTTTGGTTTAAATATACGGAGAAATTTTTGAGTCAATATGATATGTTAATAGTTAATATTCGTATATTAACTATTAAAATATCTGATTTGACTCAAATTTCCCCGTATATTTAAACCAAAATGTATCCGTATATTTGGAGGAAACGTTTGCTACACTCCGTGTGTATAAACCCCAGTGCGCCTACACTGTTCTACAGCTGAACATGTACCAAATCCACCTGCTTACCGTGTTAACTGTTAGGTAGCAGGTGGTCCTCGGCGCCATTTACTATGATCTCTTTCGTACGTCCCATCAACGTCAAGCAAACATGATAGCACCATACCTCTGTTCTTCATCACCTTTTTACAACCAGAGAAGTATCAATCGATTTGTGTATCTGGTAGGCGTGTTGTCTATCGTGCAGGGGTTGCGCTGTTAATGGTTCCTCTCTTATCTATCTGTTTACCAGATTTCTATAGTCTTGAAGACAAAGCATATCAGACTAATGGGTGTATAGTCTTGTGGCTTTGAGTGTTGCATTATGCCGGGCATTTTTGGCATAAAAATCACTTCGGATACTCGCCGACATTCAGGTATGTAGCCATGTTTTCTTGATTTTAAACATCTTTTTTGGAAAACGATTAAATCTTTTTTCTCTCAAATTTGCTTGTAAGTAATAAAAGTTAAATGAGTAAAAATTTCAGGCCCCGATTTTTTAAAATAAACGTGAATACTTATACAATATAATTAAATAAAAATGTACAAAATAAGTGTCTATATCATCCGCATTTTATAACTAATAGATTTATTTAATTATCTGAAAAGGTTTAGGAACTGCAAAAAAAATAAATAAAATAAAATAAAATAAAGAATTGAATATGTTGATGGAAAAGAGATCAAGCTTTATTGGGACTTTGACTAGGAGAAGAACTTGAAAATACCTAGGGTCAAGGCTAGATAATATAAGTTTCAAATAAAACGGAAATCGTTAAATTTCTTTTCGAAAGAAATGTTTCAGTTTTTCGTTTGCACTTTTAGTGGATATATATTATTATTACTTTTTTAAAACACTAACCGGAAGATATTTTTCTTAATTTACAAGTTAACAATTTTTATTTGGATGCTACTCGATTTCATCTAAAATTTATAAATTTCATATCCTAATTTTTATCGAAATGCTTGTAAAATTTTAGCCGACTATCTCATTTAAATCAGGGCTAATATAATGATGGTCCAAATGCTTATTATTGTATTATACTTTTAAATCTCTATAAGTAGCAAACTTATGCAGTGTCTGTTGCTGTGCTCCGTTTTTAGTTGACGCTGAATATTTACGCGCTTTTAAATATTTAGCGATTGAACATTATTACGAACGATTAAAATTTAAAGAAAGCCAGAGTTACATATAGATAAGAATCTCTATGATAACCACCGTCGGCAAACGGCAAAACTAAGCCGTAGTACTCTTGGTTGATGGCGCCACCAGGCCGAGAAAATCCCGCGAAAGGAGAAAACTGACAGGCAGCGAGACCGAGGTGCACAGCTGATGTCCGTGTGACGTCACGGAAACAAAGCCATGCGCGGCGGTCGATGCGCGCGCTGTGCGCCTGTACACACACGGATATACGGGCGCAGTTACTCTCTCGGTCTCTCTCTTTCTCCCACTCTTCCAAGCGCCAAAGACTCCAGAGGCAGTTTCCGTGTGCTGCCTTGCGCCGCTGCCAGCCGTCGTCGTCGTCGCTCGTCGTAGTCGTGGTCGTCGCGCGCGGGCAGCGAGCTGCTCTCTCGGAAATTACTTGTACGCTCACCGCGCTCGCGCACACACATACACACAATATAAACCTTTTTTCCAGAGCACTACAGCCCTAACTCTTTCTCTCTCGCCTGTCGTACTCCCGCTCTCAGCGCACCGAGAGATCAAACGCATACCTTTGCTTGTCGCAGTTTACACTAGGACGCAGTGTCCTCTCTCTGTCTCTCTCTGTCTTTGTGTGTATACAAGCGCGCACGAGTGGATAAAGAGAGCAGGAAAAGTGCGTACGCGCGCGGTATCTACTATAAGTGAGTACGTCGTGTGTTTTTCTTGTCTTGCATACACAGCGTACATACACGTAAGAATTTTGGACTAGTCGAAAAGTAAGCGCAGCTGTAGCAGGAAGAAGAGCAGCCCGACGACCGCTGTTATGCCATTTATATCCAAAGACTGGAGGAGTCCTGGCGAGGAATGGGTCAAGACCGTCGAGGGCTGGGAGAAAAAGAAGATCCTGGAGTGTGCCAATAATAAGACGCTCTCGCTGTTGCTACGGTGAGTGCGTTGACCATTGCTGCAACCGCCAGCGAGCGCGAGAGCTTTTTACTTCGCGATCACCAGCGGCTTTTCCTACTCCTTCGCGCGCTTCTTTTTGCGACTTGCAAACCGGATGACAACGCTTCTTCAGTGTTAATTTTTTTTCAGTCTTGAAAAAAGTGTGACGGACTAATCGCTGGTGTGCTCGTTTAACTGTCAAACTGTTACACTTTTTCAAAACTACTGGCACGATAAATAAACCAGCACTATACCCAATATAAAAACTCATCTACAGTTCTTTCCTTTGGGGAAATCCAACAGCATGTCTACAAAGGTTTCTGCTCTTCGAGCTGTAGTATTTCGTTAAAAAGAAATTGCTTTGAAAAGTGACAGCTGTCGAAATTGATTCTATCGCCATTACCTTGGTTGATTTTTTAATAAACTCATAAGATCAAATGAAATGTCTAAAAATATACCAGTTGTCAGTGACACGGTAGCGGATCAATTTAAAGCTGCTGCACACCTTTGAACAAATTATAATAGCTAAAGAACAGTACTTGACGGTGGGAGGATTTTCGCAATTATGTGCGTGAAAACACGAAAAGGACCGCGCTGTTACTATACCATCGTCGAGACAAAGAAAAGAGTATAACGCAAGTGTGTACATTCGTATGCGTGTGTACATGCCTCGATCGAACATCGTCGAAGGTTGCCTCTTCCACTCTCTCTCTCTGGCGCTCTTCCCTCTCTCTCGCTCGCGCACAATGTATCCGGCGCCATTTATTGCCCTTCCATGCGAAAATCCGTGCAGTGTCAACTCGTGTACGGGTAGCCATTAAAAGCAGCAGCACTGGAAACCCATTGAAACACGTTCGTAGACTTTTCCACCGCTTCGTTAGTGCGGAATTCCGGATAGTACAAAAACAATTTGACTCGGTGCTAATGTTTCATTGTTGCGGGGACTTCCATCTCTTCTTTTTAAAAATGGCAGCGCGCGCACGACGACAGAGACGGAGAGAGTGGAAGAGAAAGAGAGAGAGAAAACTTAATGTTGTAGGTGTAGGTGTATGATAGTGTAGGTGTCTACAACTGCGCACGCGCGATCGCGTGCCTGAGCTCACAGCTGTTACACACGCTGCATGCATTGATATTCTTTGTTTGTTTACATCGGCACATATGAGAGTTATTGATTTGTTGCGCAGTGTAGACGAGGTTGTTTAGGGAGGAGTACAAGTATTTATGAGACAGATTTGATTGTTTTTTATATTCTTTAATGTTGCTCTTTTTATAGCATATATATAATATGCTACCGTTTCGTAAAGCGCAGGCTTCTAATCGGCTCGCTGGGTAACTATATAGCTAACCTTTTTCCTTTCCAATTACATAATGTGATACTTTGCATAATTTCCAAGAGATCGTTTTTCATGCAAAATTGTCGCAGCCCGAGATGGATTTTAGAACTTTTCATATTAATAAAATATTTCAAATATTGAAATACTTATAACAGTCAAATTAGATTAAAAAACAATATAAGTAGTACTTCTATCTTTCTTTACCCTTTGTTGCTTTTAATGCAGTCATATTTAGTTCGTTCTTAATATTGAACGCAAATGGTATTAATCTACTGTTTTTATTTTTTGTGCATCATTCAAGCATTTTAAGAACAAAGAAAAACACTTTGCCAGTTGCTTTACATTATTGTAAAGAATATCATATTAATGAAAACTTGAAAAGTCACTTGAAAATGTCTCAATTACTTCTGATTTATTATTAATTTGAAAATTGTCTCTGAAGTTAGGGATTTATGTTTGTGTTTCACATTCCCTAAGGGGAATAACCATCGTCAGAAAATTACACAGTTTTTAATTAAGGCTGATGCTATTTGGGCGACAGGAACGTAGTACATCGATTACAGATTCCTACATCTTAAAGTTTTTAAGTTTTTCAAAAGAATCGCAGAAAAAATGAGTAAAAACAAAAATTGAAAATTATAAATAACGAAAAAATATGAGAATATCGGTAAGTATGTAATACTCTACATATAAGTTCCGACATAAAGAAATAAATCTTGCATTCTTTCCCGACTTCTTTCCAACTTTTAGTACAAGATACTCGAAATTTTTCAAAATTCTAAATATGCATCAGCGTACTGGAAACTTTAAATTCTTGCAAGAACTTCAATCTTGTTCAAACTCTATAGCACGCAAGTAAAAATCTTCCGAAACTCAAACGATCAAGAGTTCCGTCGATCGCAAGTAGGGAAACGGGAGTTCACCCGAAAACAATACCAACGGCTTTTCTATCCAGACCGCTGTTCTCCGTTTTCCCAAGGCAAAACATATTTCTCTTCAATGTATTCATAACCTCAGCAACATGAATATAATGTACATGCACTTGACGCAATTTAAAAGGCTTTTTAGTTTTTGCTAATGCGCACTGCGAGTATTTACTAGAAAAAGTTTGCAAAATTTTTACTTTGTTTAGAAAAAGGTATGTTTGTAATAAAGTGTATGCCAAATGTTTAACCCTTGACGAACTCACGGGCTCCAAATAGGTAAATAAAAGTACAAATAGATAGAAACCTGTAAATATACGAAATTGTTTAAATATATAATCTTAAATTCATTATAAAATATGCTTTACTTAACAATATTGCGTTTACTATAATTTAAAGTTGTTTTATCTAAACTGATACATTTACCATTACCATATTATAGTTTATTCTACCGAAAAAATGGTATGAACATCAATATTCGATTTTACTATGCAATATAATAACCACCACCAACACGTTTTTTCTCTCTGTGTATACGGATTCCATTATGGTCTTTCGTGTAGTCTAGTATCAGAGCGTAATAATGTTATTTTCAATAGAGACAATAAATATCAAGTTCCTTTTTATAATAACTCCTTCAAACGTACAACTATTATCTTACTGCTTTAAATTACCTACGATAATAATACGTTAATACTTTATGTTGAAATCAGACCAAAACATTCTTATACAATATTACAGTAAAAGTTACATCAGTTAAATTTAAGTCTCATATTTCCCAATTTTATAGTAAAGAATCATGAATTATCAGTCATTTGGAATTCATTTTTTGGCGAGAATAAAAACAGGATTTGGCAATGTGTACGAAAATTTAAGTCAACACAGCAGCATAGATGTTGTCAAATTTGAGCTATTGTCGGATCGCGGAATTTCTGTATAAAATAATTTTTTCTAAATAACGGCGCGGGGATATAAGAGCCTCAACGTGCAAAAATATACTTAAACGCAAGTTGCGTGCGTAGATAAACCACAATACATTCGCTATATAAAATCATCGTATAGTCAGCTATTCTGTCTTATATGAACTAGTTTGCCTTCTTTCCCATCCATATGTGCAAAGTGTGCAAGAGTCGAGGCTCCAGTGCTGTGTTTTTTATAGAAAACGATTGTGGCTATATATTTGGATTTCATTGTTAGAAGGGTCCAATTGTAAAACGTGCCTTCGACGAATGTCTTTTGAGAAAATGTAAAAAGTTCCCGAAAATACACCTATGTTGCTAATTCTTATATTTTATGCTATGGTTCGAATAATATTTTCCATATAAACTTACAAGATATCATGTTTAATGAATAAAAAGTAATCAATATATTTACTGGATAAGAATGAAATTATGCGTTACATAAAGCCAACTCAATAACCAATTAAACTCTGTAACGAAAGGGTATCGATTCTGCAGCATCATTGAATTTTTGCTTTGAGAGGCATTCTAGGACCATGACACAATTAGCTATTCGCGCGCGAAATTGCAAGAGAAAGTAAAACGAAAGCGAAAATTTCTAAATTTAATGTTTGGCAAAATTGACTTTACTCCTTGGAAATTTATATAGGAATGTTAGCAGTGCAGTAACTTTTATATTCGTTAAAAAAAAAATTAAGAATACTTTACACATGTAATTCGTACTTTGAGATAAAAAGTATTTCACTTTACTATTCTACTGTAGAAAAGATTAAATAATAATTTTCACTCCTTCCTTATCTTGTCTGGTTTTAGAAAAATGATTTTGTAATATCGATATTTTAATTTAAAGCTACACGGTAAAATGGCTTGTTATAGTGAACGTAAATTGAAAAATGCGTTTGTTTATGTTTGTGGAAATGTCAGGCCTCTATTTATTCCGTAGGATAACGGAGCCAACCTCAAGTCAGCTTGCGAAATTGGACCTGCAATTTCTCTTCGAAGCTTCCGTTATTAGAACAATTAATGTATACGATCAATACAGTTATTTAAAGACGGTAAACATAAACTTTGAAAAATGACAATTCTTAAGAGTTGAGGGAAAGTTGATTTTTCGTATAGAAATAGGGATAGTCCATTCTTCCAGTTTTCTGCAATTTTTTCCCCAATATATCAGCCTCATTTTCCATTGTCAATAACAGTGAGCTTTTACCACTGCTCTGTCTTAATCGCTTAGTCCCAGTTAGGAAGTGCCTTACTACAGCAGCGCACGCTCGCCTACGTAATACGCTTCGCGATAACATATGACTTCTCCGGGAGTGACGGTATCGCGACAATAGCGCATAATCTACGATAATGACTCAGTGCGCTTAGATAGTCTTAATTCGAGAAAAGGCGCGCGGCCAGCTTAAATCTACGATTATCAACGTCGCGCCTCCAACTACATACGCGCAGAGTGGAGGAAAAGGGCCGATGGAGAGTTGTACATCCCGCTGCGGAGGAATATCAGTATGAGCCGAAGGCAACGCGCAAAAGTGGGTCGCGACCCAGCTAAAGCCTGCGCACGGTGTATACAGGGCGGCTGCGCGCGTGTGCCCATTCCTCATCCCGTTTCTACTTAGCGACGAAGCGCAAGCTTCTACAGTCTTCAATACTCTCCCCCCTCCCCCCGCTCCGCATCCACGCGCGCAACGCCTGAATATTGAAGCTCTTTCGAGCCCTTTCCTACGCCCGCCGAGCTTTTGTTTATTTCATTGGCTCGGGAAAGGATGACCGATAAACCCGGCTTTCCCAAATGCAGGAAAGGAGATTGCAGATGACTTTTGCATTTCATTTCTCTTTATTGATTAACTCTAATTTTGCTTCGACTTTTTTCATTTAATCTCGCTCAGATTCTATTTGAAGCCGCGAAGCAAGTACTTGACACAATACTTCACTTATAGCCATGGCAATCTTTGCATCAACTAAACTTTTAACTCAAATTTTCGCTTCTACAATCATTAACCCACTTCCAATGACATCCATGCATAGCATTTGATAGAATATTAAGGCCTCGGAGTTCTGGAAAAACTGAGGCGAGGAAAATGAGCTCTCGGTTCTCAGCAATTTTCGCACGTGCTGCGTGTTGCAGTATAACCGTAACCTATCACGCGCGCGCCGCCAACATGTCCTTGACAGCGCGCAAGCGGCGACTTTTTCTATTTTCGCAGCACTCGGTTCTGCTCTTCTGCATCGCACCGCATGCGAGGATGCGCCTGCGAGTGCTATACCTAATGTGTGGGCGGGTGTGTGTGTATGTGTCAAGAGCTGTATCGAGCTGATGAGAGCGCGCACGCGAATGTCGACCATCACACAAGCAAGTTCAACTCTCGTGAGTAGGATTTAATCGGGTAGGGTGAAAATTTAATAGCCTTTTTTTCAAAACAATAACAAACTTTACAATGTAGAGGAAATACTGTACGTATATGGAAGATGTTCATTGGTGTATTGGTTCCTCGATTTAATTGTGTATGCCAAACATTAATTGTGACACACCAATCTTTGTCTATAAATATTCGCAATAAAAATACTATATAAAATTTTTATGGGAAGACTGACATAACAACTACTTACACACGCTAATTGTGATTCACACTTCGTTCCGGTTCCATATTCGTTGTAGTTTTATGTTCCATAGCATTTTAGTTGAAAAACATACTTCCAAGTCAGACTAAAATATAAAAAACATGACAAAATAATGCAGACATTGTTTTTTTCGTTGTAGGTGTAAACTAGGTCAAGGAAGGATTTCAGCGTTACTTTCCGGAATCCAATTTTAAAACTAGTGCAGTTTCGGGCGACAATTTTTTTAAATTGATTGACCTGATATAGAAGTAATTTAAAAATTATCCAAGTGTAATTGAATTCATTTCGTTTTTGTTCGATTGCCTTTAAAAATAACAAAAAAATACGTTTTCGAGAGATATTAAGTAAGGTGAGCATCAAAAACTACAATCATAATATTTGTACACAAAGATGAAAGCTTACTTTTTCTAATGCTAACCTAATTAGACCGTCACAATTTTCATACTTTGACAAAATGCCAAAATCTTGAAGCTTTTCATACTCACCGTATAACGAACCTACTCTAGGAAAACTTAAAGTAGATAGTATCTTGGAACCGTCGTAACACGGACAATTTGAAAAGTCTTAATTTTGGATTTTTTTCGACGAATGAGTTGTTATCTAAATAAATGAAATCTTATCTAAATTTGCTTGTCGACGTTTTTACTGCTTATTAAACAAATTCTAACATTACTTACTAACATATCAGTGAATTCAAAATTATTTCTTACATTATTTACTTAAGTATTTCTGATTCAAACTTTGTCATATTTAACGAAAACCACTCCTATTGCTATTATACATATTTTTTATGTGAAATACTAATAAACGTTTTAACACCTTCATTGCTACATGAACCATACATGATTTATATTATTTTGTAAACATTAATGTTTTAATTATTATAAGTAACATTAATAGAAAAATAGTCGCAAATAAAACAAAATAAAATGCAAAGGAAATTACACTTTGAAAAGAGATCTTAACTAAGCTTTGAAATTCGATTACGGTTATCTAAAAATGAAATTCGGTATCGGTAATTATAACTTTTCACACGCCTTTTTTTCGAGATGTAGTATACCTCTATATTATGTGTTATTTCGTTGAAAATTTATGTCTCTTTTATTGACTGTAACTCTGTAAGTATTTATGTTACAAACAGAAGCAACAAAAATTATATAAATATAAGTTTAGTTAAAGAAGCTTCAATTTAGCCTTTTTTTCTCGAATAAATTAAAAAGTTTCCTTTTTTAACGATTTTAGGAGGATATTTTTAATTTTTTTTTTTAGGCTATCTAAGCTTATATCTTCCTGAGGAATTAATATTTTTAATGAAACGAGGCATAACGCATATTTAAGTTTAGATAGCCCAATCTCGAGAAAAAGAGCTATATGAGAAATAATAACCTGTACTGTGCTTCAGTTAAAAACTTATTCCCAAAGGTTGTACACTCTCCTTGCAAGTTTATAAATTTATTGCTGCTAAAATAAAACGATTTCCAAAAATGTTCATTTTCATCGTAGCAGCGAGAACGTTAAATAAAATAACAAAATAATAAAGCGAGGGCCAGCCGTTTCAGTAAACTTATAATCAAACCGTCATCACTTCCTGATCCTTTGGAGCTAGCGCATCAACAATCGGCTAGACGAACGCGTAAATAAATACGATCTTTGCCATCCGGCGTTCGTTAATCCAATACAAACACCGGATGACTGCGATAATTTAAAAAAAAAAAAAAAACTTAAAATTGTATTAAAATAATGTAAAATGGGATGTAGGAATCTGTAATTGGCTCCGATGTTCTTTTAATTGACTTACGTAATTCGAGCACGCTAGGATTAACGACGCGCTCGCCTGGTGCCGGGTTTCCCTCCGAGACACAAGGTCTTCCGCGAGCAGCTGATCCCTACATGCAGCTCTCTCTCTTCTCTATGCGCCGTTCGTTACATTCTATGATGTGCAATGGGATATAATGTGTTGAAGGCAGAGAGACTACAGACGTAAGCTTGATTTTCGTAATGCAATGGTGCGCATGGGAATTATTATGTAAAACGTCGTGTTGCTTGCGATATGGATTGCATAAATGGTCGCGACGAGGATGGCGTTCTTGCGCACTTTCCTATGGAGCATTTTGATAGTTATTTGAATTCATAGAAATAGAAATCATTCTATATTCACTAATCCAAATATTGGAAGAAAATGTAGCATGAAGTAGAAATCACTGGTTATGTTATAGCAACGTGTTATCAAACGAAATGTAAGTTCTTAATTAAGAACCAAATAGAAATCATTAAACCATTAACCTTTCATTTAAATAAAGGTAAAAATAAGTATGATTATTGATTAATTGTATCCACGTTTCTTCCTGTTGATAAGTTTAGATGAACTTTTGACTTTATAAAGTTTCTTACTTAAGCGTACAATTTTAGCTTGAGTCAATGAACTAACCCCACCTCCAGTATTTTTAGACGGGACAATTACTCACGCACGATATGTAGATATATCGTCGACTTAAATAATGATTCCAATTAACAGTTTCTATTGATATACCTTTCTAATCTACTTTAATCAAGATTTTATAAATATTTCAAAATTAAAAAAAAGCATTTATAATTAATTAATGTTTTTAAAAATTACTAAAATTTTGAAATCCAGATGAAATTTTAGCAGAGGGAATTAGGTTAACGCTTCTTTTCAATTGCTTTCTTTTGCAATTTTGTAAGGCCTTATTCGTATGAGCTGCAAAAATGATCCAAACAATATCCATTAGCCTCCTATCCGTAATAGGCAATAGAGCGTTGCAAAAAATAATATCTTGCCGCTACTAAATCGTTCGCGCATAGCTGTATCATACATGTATATACGCAAGAAAATCATTTTCAATAATTCTAATGGTACGGTTAGACTAAAAACAGCGCGCAACAAAGTCGCTGTATCACGAAATCATTGAGCGCGTCGTTAAACCTGAGGGACGAGGTGGTCGAGGTGTCGACTTTTTCCTCGCGCTGGCATCATCCTGACGCGAGAATACGCGTTTTACGTGTTCGACCACATGCGCCAACTGTTTTACTCGTCTCTTTGATCTTTTTCTTATTTACCTTCTCCGAGTCAGTGATTCCGAATCATGCCTTATGTATCTCGTAAAATTGATCTCATGTAATAAGTATAAATTTAACCAAAATATAAGATGCTTATGATGAACATCGTAAATAATATTGTTCAAAATACACATCCACCTATTTATATAAAAAAATATATGAATATATTTTCAAACAACAAACAAATTTAATTGTACAAAATGTAAAAAATAATTAAATTCAACAGAAAACTTTCTCTTCAATTAAAAAAAAAAAATAAATAAACTTCTATTATATTAGCTTAATGCATCAAATGGACTGCGGAGAAAGCGCAAAGTAAAGAGCCAAGAATAATAAGTAATATATATTTAACAATCACATTTTCTCTTCAATTTCCATTTTGTGCGCTTGTTATATGTTTTTTCAGTCCACGGTGTATCGATAATTTTAGTGTTTTCGCTTTTCAAGTAGTTTCCTTTTTTCGCCTCTGAATCCGGAATGCGGTAGTAATGAGAATTCAAGTGTTGGAGCAAGCGGTTTTACATGCATTTTTACTTTTAAGTGGTGCTAACGCTGTTCGTTATGATGATGGTTTGGCACAGACGTTGACACTACGATTTCTTATTATTCATAAAGTTTCTATCTGTAATGGAAAGTTGAACAACTCTGGTTGGCACCTAATACCGCGGCCACAAACTCTTTTCGTTGCTGTCGATGCATACCTACATATCAGAAAACTGTAGTTAGATGTAAAATATGTTATCACTGATTATTGAAGATAGGTTCATGATTTACAAATAACTTAATGACAGTATTAAAAGTTACTTTCATAAAAGTATTTGTTTGAACTTATGGAATTAAAAGTTACAAAATAAAACATACTAAAAGAAATAATGCATATGTTTGGGTATATATCAAAAGTATGATAGAACATTTATATTAATTATTTGTTTTTCATTATTCTCTTAACAAAAAATCGAAAATTGATAAAAATACATTATTTATAGTATATAACTGAAATGCATAGTAATTAAAGTTAAATATTAATTTATCTAGACATCAATTAGAACCAAAAGAAAATATGATTTATTTTAGTTGCCATGAAGACTCAACATATGCCCATATGTATACACGACCAGTACAGAGCACTAATGAAGTAGCCAAAGCTGAGCAAAAAAGACATTATTTCAATTTGAATGATACTCAGACCCCAAAAAGTTTTATCGACCTGGAAACACTTGATTTCTTCCTTAAATGAGAATTTAAAGAAGTAGTAATTGTCGTTACAATACTAAATTCTCATGTAAATTTTTAAATTCTGTATATAAAATGTCAGGCATACAATATGATTATGTTGGATAAAATGATATTTTACATTTAAGCTATATTAAGACTCCCTTGTAGGTATGTTACTATTATAAAATGTTGAAACGTAAAATACAAACGATTGATTGCATGCCAACATTTCAAAACAAAAGTACAAAGTATAGGCTAAAGGTGGTGACCCCCACCTCGCGCCGCATTTCCCATTGTTCGCGCGAAATTTACTTCGTGGTATTGAAAATTAAATTGCGATTGATTTGTTATCGTGTTAAGAATGCGGGATCACAGCATTTTCAATAATCAAAATGTTCAATAATTTATATAATGCAATATTCTTAAAATTGACG
>UXGD01004104.1:0-18108 GCA_900474315.1 Torymus auratus
TCCCAATATTAGCCTACAGAGGGTACTTTAAATATGACCATGAAAAGCGTGACAAATGTTAAAATTTTACTTTTTTGCATTTTACAAATTCAGTCTTTAAATGAGCCAAGACTTCCGGCCATCATTTTTTTTAATAAAAGAGATAGTTTATTTATAACTACAAATGGTGCTGCTTTTCGAAGCTCGCGCATGTTATTCAGCGCTGCACTGAAACAGTGGCTACTCCCGTCCAACTCCACAAAACTTAAAGAATATAGATGAATTTCCTACATTTAAATATACTTTAATTTTCTCAAAAATATCGAGATTATCAAATCCTGACTTTTGCATTTGCCTTGCACGTATAATGAATGATTTATTGCAAACGAAAACGTTCTCCCTGTACCTACGACCTAAAAAAAATGCGTTAAAATTCGCTTAGTCTTTCCGAGCACATACGCCACCGGTGTGGATTTCTGCGAGAGTGTGCGCGTGCGTATAACTCGGGCGGCGGCAGCGGCGGCGAAGGAAAACTCGCGGAATACAAAGGAAGCGAGCAACGCCATAAGGGCCGTCCGCCCGAAGCAGTTTATAATATTTATCTTCTAATGCGCTATCCCTCATCGTGCTTCTTCGAGTAAAAATGGCGGCGCTCTTAGTCTTTCGCAGAAGTACATTAGTGCCTTCACCCCCACTCAACCCATTTCGTACGTCATTTCTTCATACGCTGCGAGAAACTTTTTCTTATAACGGCTTTATTTATCTTCTTTTTGTTTTATTTTTTGCAATATTTCGTTGATTTAAAAGGACGCCTTATTCTTTTATATATTAAAAATATATAATTTTGAAAATTTCATGTATGTCCATTGAAAAACAATGATTTTGTAAACCTATAAAATATATTTTCAAGTTACTATGATATTTTTTTATTTTAAATGGATTTTTCTAAAATTTTGGACTGGAGTTAGATGATAAGTTTCAAGAATATATACTTTCCGATTTGAAACTGTTTTATATAACGTTACTGATCATTATATATAAATTTATTGATTTAAACTCTTTAATTATTGTTAATATTTAAATTAATGTGATTATAAAAGTTATACCATTAGCACATTACTTATAATCTTTAGTAATTTGATATAGATATTTTTACTGTTTTTCTGCATTTTTATTGAATCGAGATTATCCACAAACTATTAGACGGTCTAATTGTTTAAACTACATTTTTCTTTTTTTTTTGTTGTTCATTTTGGTCTCAGAAGCCACTAGGCCATTATTAAAAATTAATATCTTCCTTTCAATCATATTACAAACGGAGCGTTTGTTGCGTTAGTATATAAGCAGAAAATTTATTACGAGCTGGTTATTGACGAGTGGATTGTTCCCGGCGTAACCAGCTTGATCAATGTCTCATTGTAAGTATAGTTAATGTGATTTACTCAACGTGCGTTTAACATACACGTAATAGTTATTGTTCTAATTACTGTAACAATTTTTAATAGAATCCTGTAGGTCACAAATAAAAGTGTCCGAAACGTCGACTCAACACGACAAACGGTGTTTTTATTTTAAACAACATTACCTTAGTAGATAGACCATTAACTTCATACGCATATCAACAAACGAGGCATTCATAAGCATATTCCATTTACACAATTCAACCTTTCTCCCCTCCGAATCGCTCTTTCGCATATGCTGATGAAAGCACATTGCCCCCTTAGGCAGAAAAAAAAACAACTAAACTTTCTTTCCCGCTTACGCCTGCGATCTCCAAGAAAAAAATGAAATTTATTTATCGGAACTAATACAGCGTATCAGGAGGGAAGGTGGATATAGGAGAGAAAAAATTTACTCAGCAGAGCAACTCCGGATATTGTCATAAACCAGGCAACGAGGGAACAACGCAGCGTCGAAGCCGGCTGGCGCGCGCGCACGAACGGACGAATCGCGCTGAGCTAGCGCTCGGTAGCAAAGATGCACGCGCGCGCTCGTGAAAAGCACTTTCAGGTTCTTCTTAGGCTCTCTTTCTCTCTCTCTTTCTTTCTGACTTTTACAACCGGACGACTATATCTCATACTTAATGCGAGTGCGCTCCTTTTTTACCGTGTGTGCGAGCTGATGGGTCATGGGGGATAGCGCAAAATAGACGCTTTGGAATACAGGTTGTTGCGCGCTGAAATTTACGTTTACTGTCGGTGTGCTAACTAATGGTAACAAAACGAGAGAGAGAGAGAGAGAGAGAGAGAGAGATGCCGTATCTTGATTTTCAAGATTTTACGACTTTACGTAGGGTTGTTCATCGCACCGACCGTTGGCAAATACTGCGCTGGTTGTAAAAGGACAATTAGTACGAATAATCCATCCCTCTGACTCGCCCTCTGTAAAATCCCGGCAATTAGCCGATACCTGCGACCCCATTCTTATCTCTTTCTCTTTCTTCCCCCATTTTCTCCGTATTCTCGCCTCGGCCAGCACAATCTGGCGAACAGTGAAGGTCGACGTGAAAGGTGAGGCAAATCTCTCTTTCTCTCGGCGCAGTGTCTTCATTCCTTCCTCTTCTCCTCCTGCCCTTTCCTTTGTATCCGGACGACATTATTCCGTCTCTCCTCCTCACGCCAAATTCGGGCCGCGAAAGGGATCGACTGTTGCGTTTACTCGGAGCGCGATAACCCGCGTATCGGCTCTTCCCACCCTCTCTATATATACTCTCTCCCTCTTCGGTGATCAGGGCGAAATGACTTTGCCGACGCGAGCCCGAGAGATCGATTTTATACGAGTCGGCGAGGGAGAGGAGCAGACGCCTATCGTCGTCGTAGCTACCATCCACTTTCACTTCAATTTCCGAAAGTTGCAATACCCCGAGCTTCTTCTTCCCACTATTTTCTTTCTATGTCTCTGTCTCTCTCCCGCGCGAGGTTCGTCCTTTTCTCCGGTTTTTTTGCGCGCGCACCTCGCTCTCTCTCGGTTGAGACACAATGGGGATCCCGGCGACGTTTATGACACAATCATTTACCGAACTGGAGCGTAAATTATTATTGAGCCGCGCGAAGGCCTGGCAATATTCTAGGCGCTTCGGTTGGCCGATGGCTGTTGCGTCATCGGGGAGCTACTACGACTAATTAAAAGTTGGAGGGACGGTTGTAGGGAGTAGAAGTGGTATTGACCGTTCACAAGAGTTGTGAAACTTTTGGTTCTGTGACCATAAACTTTTGAAACCTAGATCAAATCTAATGTTATTGTACTATAATAATGTGAGAAATATTGGGTTAGTCGGTCTTGATTGCAACTTGATAACACTTTATCGAAAATATTTATAATATAATCAAAATAATATATTTATTTATTTCCAGAAAAATGTTTCAAAATGACCCATTTTCAAACAAAACTCATTTAATAGGGAAAGTCTAATTTATTCTTGGCAGAATGAGAAAATGTTGATTTCTTTAAAAATTACATAAGAATGTAAAATTCATTACTTATTTTTGAAAATATATTGAAAAATTACAACAACCATTACATTGCACTTGCACAGTATTTTATGTATTTTACATTAATATTTCAACTTATGCAACTTTTGAAAGAACATTATTCATTCAGTCAAACTAAAATTAAAGCTCGCATTCTCTAGTTTAATTTTCTATTTTATTTTAAAATTTATATTTGTGTCAAAATGATTTTTGTTCAAACGCCAGTTTTATGCATTCTTTTAGAAGAAAGCTAATGACGACGAAAAAGCTTGGCATCCGATTGACCGTATTCCTAATTTTTGTATACATTCAGGATCGTCTAGAGAACTTAAAAAAAAGCGATTTTGGTAAATGTGCCCCTCATCAAATTTTTATTTATTTTCATATCGAGTAGTTCCATAAAATTGCCTATTAAAATAATTTTTTAATGCGACAGTTCAACTTATGATTTGAAAATCTACTTTAACTTACAAATAATTTGAGTTTAATATTACAATTACAAGGTGGGCACTGCAGATAAGTACTGCAACGCCTTTCCACCGTTTATCGAAGAACATATATATAAAGGTATACTGTCAACTCTCAAGATGCTTCTAGAAAGTATAGCTTTCCAGAAAACAGTACGCGAGCGAAGAATAAGGACGGGGACCCCCAGCTGAGGGGCTCCTTTCAAATACTGAGAATACGCCATTAACTAACGAGCTATGTTTAGCCCGGTGGTGGATTATCGTACTAGTTCCAGATGATCGCAATAAACACTGCTGTGCCCCCAAAAGTTAAACAGAACATCAACTAAGCCTCCTAAGTACTGGGAATCCCGTAAAATTTACTCAGCGCGCCTACACACATTGTAAATGATTCTCACAGGCTTTTCGAATGTTACCTATCTCTTGGAAATCTCCATCAGCTCCTTTCATTTATTATATACCAAATAAAAACACTCCGGTTTCCCCGGAACACCAACGCTTTCTCTACATACCTGTGCTATACACCCTCCGATTCACAGTACCGTTCAAAGCTCGCTCTCTCGCTCTTTATAATTCACCACCCCCTAAAGAGTGCGCGGAGCGCATTGATCTCATTGAACCCCCCGAACGTACGTACACTTTCGCACGTGTCCCTCCTGCAGATCAAACAGCCACGCAGGCCTTTAAAGGTTGTTACATCATACGTTGCCTCTCGGCGTTAGTACGGCGCGCGCAGGCATGCACGCAGCGGCTGTACTATACTCCAAAGGGACGCGTATACGTGACGCGCATGCGAGGTGCAACCAGGCCTTCATGCCAATATATATACCACGCGGAAATCGGGAAACGTCAAGCGACGTGCGCCCGCCTGACTGCGCGACCCGTCAGTCTCTCTCCTTCTCCCTCTCTGCTGGGATTTTGCGAGCGGATTCAATTCGCGACGCGACGCGCGTGTCTCTGGAATTCGGTAGGTATAGCCGGGCATTTATTTGATTAATCGCCTTGTCGATTATGGATGTTTGCGTGGTTCAGGTGATTTTTGATGGGGTCGTTGGGTGTATATGGATTTTTGTTAGTTTATTGAGTTGTTGCGTGTAACTTTGTAAAAGTTTATTGTAAATTTATGTAACGGAGTTTTTTTGCGGATTGTCGTTGTCTCTGTTATGAGCTGTAATGAAAATAATCTTTGTTTCTTACGGTTTTGTTAGATAGGGTGTGGAAACGCTGAGATGAGAAATAATTTTGTTGTTTATGTAGAACAAATTAAAGCAATGATAAAATTACACCGACGGAATTCAGAATCTTAATTCAAATGAAAATTTTTACAAAATATTTAAGTTTTATTAAAGTAACATATAATATATTTTATACTTGAACTTCTTACTTCCAAACTAATGGAATAAGCTTATGATGATACTAATGTAATAGTTCAATATGAATTGATAATGGCTCAATCACGGTAATCAATGAGCAAACGCATTAGCATTGATCTCAAATAATATTGACTCTACAAATACGGAATCCCAGATTTTACACTATTGCGTCTAAATTTACATAGATAATGAATATATTGCTTAAACATTGAGTATATCAATATTATATTAATTTAATCAACAGCCAAGATAAATATTCTACTATAGTTATTATGTTCTCTTAAGAATAATAGTTACAACATTTTTGTTTAACACATTCAAATATTCGTTAATTATGAAGCACTAAGGAAATGAAAAAAAATCTATTGAAAAGCTTGTCATCCGCATGAAAAAATAGAAAAATGAAAAAATTTCCATTCTTTAACGCCGTCACATGGCGTTATTATGTAATAGATTATTGTTAAAATCATTTGTAAACACCAAATTCATTATAAAATTGTTGCAAATTTTTTTGTGTCTTTTTTTCTAGCCATTTGAAAAATATCAAATCAATTATCGTCCTTGAATTTTAAATTCGTTTTCACCAATTGCATTCACATGGTCGCCTTATCAACACGAAACTGCTTCCCAAGTAACGAAAAAAAATAAAACGAGATCCAACTCCACACCAGTAACCGCCTCAACTCGCCCACCTCGCGAGAAAAGAACTAACGAAGACTTCGGAGGCCGACCTTGAGTCTCCCGCTTTTCTCTCGCCCCCCGAAAATGTATATCCGTGTTTGTCGCGCGGGCCGCGCTTACAGCGATTTCCACTTACTTTGCCATCCGACTTTTCGGAAGAACCTTTTAGCCGGTCTTTTCTCGTCTTTCTCGCTGCTCGCGCGAGTCGTTGTCCCCGAAAATCTCTCGCACTTTTCTTGTATTTCATCCCCGTGCGTAAAACTTGGTACTTAAGAAAACCCCCTATCCACCGTCTTACGGGATCCGAAGGTATTTTGTATGAAATCGATAGGGGTGGATTTAATCGTATTTATTATATAGTTCTTTTAAGTATATTTTTAGTTAAAGGAAAATCTAATCTCTTTGTATTTAAAAAAAAGTGAGTGCAGAATTTTTGGACATTGTTTCAGGGGTCAGCGGCAAAATAATCTTGAGTTTTATTAAAGGGGTGTTGTACTATACTATAGTAACGCTGTTTTATTAGCAAAATATGTAGAAATAATTAATATAAGAACAGATTATTGTTTTACATCTTAGTTGCCCTGCATAATCCAGTATTAGGTACGTTACTCTACAAAGTTATAACGATTATGCAAGGCACCTGAATTTGTAAAAGATGTAAATATATTTTTATTATTAGCATTTTTACATAATGTTTCGCCGATAAAATTGAGTGAATGGTAAAGTAGGACTATAAGTAGTAGGACTCCAGCTTCAGATAACATGGGTTACCGATGGAGTTCAGGCATTACCGACCTCACGTTTTCAATTATTTTTTCAAAAAATAAATGGCTTTACTAAATATTAACGGTTTATCCTACTTTATTTTGATGCAATTAATCGTACATTTAGAAAACATTTACTCCGCAAATGAGTTTTTTAATTAGCTCAACATTCGTCGGTAAAATAGATAATAATTAAAATACTAGTTTTCAGTTTACCCAGAAACGAAATTATGGAATGAATTTTTTTCTTTTTCTTTCTTGATGTCGAAAAGAAGTACAACAACTGTTGATTTTTTATCAAATCAGTTATTTTTTCGCACAAATAATAATTAATATTAATTGTGATGTCGGTAATGTAGGCATCGAGTCCGTATCCGACCTCCACTAAAGCAATTATGGACAATAATTTATTCTTTTTTTATAAGATCCTCTTCTTCTATCTTATAAAAATCAATCACTTCAAAGAAAATATATTTCTCAACACCAGCATTACACTCTGTCTTCAACAAAGCAAACCAACCTTACCACAAACACTCATCCTTACTCATCCCCATCTCAGCAGCGGCTCAATTACGCAGCGACGCTCCCACACTGGCCAATTAACACCGAACAAAAAGGAGCAACAGCAGTAGCAGCAGTGCAGTAACAACAGTCAGCGCCCACTGCACTTGCGCAATTCCACGGAGCGCGACGCGCAATCATCGGGCTCGACGGGCCGAAGATGGATGGCGCGCGAATTGCCCCCGCGACTAAGTAGGATGTCACGCGCGGCCCTATCGCGAAACAAACGCGCACACGGCGCATCCATCATAGCGTCCACTTTGTCGCGCGCGCGGCGCTCGAATCGCCGATTCGTGGGGAGCCCATAAATTCTTATTCAACCCGCGCGCGCGCTTGCGACTCTTCCTCTTTAATGTCGCTCTTCCTTTCCGTTTCACTTTTGCCCCGTGTATAAGTAAGCTTGTGAGGACGGGGATACCGAATTGTATATGTGTGTGTGATGAATGTGAGGGAGATGCGATAAGGGGGGTTTTTTGGAAGTCGGTATAAATGTGGACACGGGCGGGTAGTTTTTCGAGGGTAGTTATGCTGCGACTGGTTGGGTTCTTTGTTCGGAAAGTCGTGATTGAGAAGTAGGAAGCGAATGAATGGCTCGACTCTGTTGTATCAGGTAGCAAAATTTTTGTAAGAATAGTTGTTGGATTTAAATTATTCGATAGACTAAAAGTTTAATAAAATTGAATTGAAAATTTTTGGAAGACGACGTTTTTTATTACGGAGAATCAACAAGTTTATGGGACAAGATGACAATATTAAATTACAATTTGTTTACTTTTACTGCAGAGCTTCCAACTTTTAATCAAAAAGTAAATCTTTTGAGAAACATTACAGTCGAAAGAAAAGTTTTTTCATCAAACGAAGCACACGTCTGTTGATGAAAAATTCCAGTTTTTGCTGATTTGAAATTCAAATCGTTTGTGGCAAATGTTACGAATTTTTCTAAAAAGGCTACCTCAGCCAACTAGACAAATGAGAAACTTTGGAGTTTCATTATTATTCGCCACGGAATTGAAATTTCACTGAAATATATGAATATAATTCACGTATAAACGAGTATGATTATTATATTAATTTTACAACTTTCATCACAAACTCCCTTCTAATCGAATAACACCGAAGCAGATATTTTTCTTCCGCACTCGTCAGCTACACTCGCGAGCACAAAACCGCAGAGGTATAATGCGGAAAGAAGCACAACGGCGCCCGTTTTATCGGCAAAGTTTCAAGTGCGCCTCTCCTCTTCCTCTCGCACGCACTAGCTCTCCTTTTTCCCGTATTCGTATAATTACTTAATACATTATTAATAGACGACGGCGGGGCGACTTTACATAAGCTCCGTCGCCGCGAAATTTCGACGAAAGTTAAGCAGATTGCCATCGGGCATTTGCATAGACGCGCGCGCGACCCGTCGCCGTCGTCTTCTCGCGAGAGCTTTTGTCGTCTTTTTGGGCGCCGGCATTTTTTCATGCGTCGCGCGCGGGGAAATTGGATTAGGGTAGCGACGGCGACGAGGTGAAGGAGGAGGAGGTGACATCGATCCCAATGTCGTCGTTTTGGCGGCGCGGCGTTCGTGCTTTTATTGACTTTATGAATTTAAATGCGGGGGAGGAACGAGAGAGATGTGTCGTTCGGGGGATGACAGCTTTGTGCTTTAGCGAGGGGGAGATACATTGTTTATAGTAACGTTGTTTTGTGAATTTGGGATAAGTTGGTGTAATTGAATTAAATTTTGCGATTATTGTATATAATGTAAAAAGTATTTTAATTTTCACTGAGATTCTTGATGTTCATAAAAGTTAACAAATAAACCTTCGACTGAAAAATATGGAATTCATTTTGTTTATACGGTATATACGTCAAAAGTAAATACGAAAATATTTTTCATGCCTGTGAGGGCATTAATCTCACTTTTTTCGTATTTTATCATCTCTCTCAGTTATATTAACGTTTGATGTTCACTTTTCAACATCATAAGCCGGCTGTAAGTCAAAAAACTCTCTTCATATAAAAATCCAGCCTTTCCAGCGGGCCGAGCACTTTGTCATTCATTCGTACGATTTTCAATTCATTTTTATTAAATTCTCGCATCCAGCAAACAAACATACCAAACAGAAAATATACGTATATTCCTCTCCTATATACGCGCGAAAAATTTTTAATTTCATCGCGCGACCCAGTACCCCCGAACCGCTTGTTCTCCCCCCTCAAAAATGCCTCCTCGACTCTTCCACCCCTATGGGCAACAAACTTCCAAAAACAGCGTCAAACGCGAAGAGAAACTTTTCTCTTCGCTCTGTCCCCCCTTTAACTCTGCCGGAAAAAAGCGCTGTAATTGAAATTCAAGAAAAAGACGAGAAGAGAACCGCTGTTGCAGACCGAAGGGGTGGAGAAAGTCCCGCTGCACGCGCTCAAAAACCTTGTCGCGCAAATTTTTCCTGCGGCGGCTCGTAAAGCGTGTCCACGCGCGCAAGCTCGGAGAAATATATACGCGCGGTTTCTTTCTCGGCGCTCGGGTCTCATCGTTTCTGGAATTCGGCGAGTCTCGCCCTGGAGATTAAGATTTTAATTGTACGCGCGCGAGCGCGCGGTAATTGGACGCGTCGCTGGGCTTTTTTGCCTCCCGCTGCTGCTGCTGCAATTTTTGTCGCACCTCGCGAGCGAGCGGTAGCAGCGGGGACAAAAGGAAATTAACTATACGTTACTTCGGGCTCGAGCGCGTGTGCGTTTATGAAAAATTTAATTACGAGTCCATTTGATTCCGGTGTATATTATAGTGCGCGCGGGTGGGTGAAAATTAAAAATTCTTCCTGTTTGGGTGTAGTCAGAGGTATAGGGAAGTTTCCGGGTGGATGGGTTAATGTGTATCTGTGTAAATAGGTTTTGATTATTGTTAGGGTGTTAAAATATAATTGGATTTGAGTTAAGTCCGTATTAAGAGATGTTATTGCATAAAAACTTCACTGAGAATCGTTTTTAATTTCAACGAATGTATAACTATTATACCATTTCATTAAATGATGAATACCTGCAGGTATGTAGTTGTTAATTTTTTAATTATATATGATAAAATAAATAATGGTTTCAAACGTTCTGTAATTCATTAAATTTAGAACAATAATTACTAAGAAGTGTCTCTATTACAAATATTTAAAACAATTATAAACATGTATATTTGATAAATAAAATATCTAATGTAATATTTGACACTTAAGCAGCTCGACCGTTTTTAACTGGATAGGGCTCGTTTGTTCCGAATTTGGTTACACAATTGTTGTTGGTCAATACAACTAGCACATGGGATGGGAACAATAATATACAGTATTTTTTTAAACGCTATAAACACCCATACAAAGAATACAATCAAATTATTCATGTTTAAAATTCCAATGCAAAGAGTCAATATTAATGAAAACATAGTTAAGTTACTCAAACATTTCTTCTATGTATATACATTCATTGTGCATGAAACTATTAGGATAAAGCCTAAAAACTCATATTAAACCCAAACATTTTATTTTCCAAAATATACCCATCAACAGTCGAAACGTCTCTCAAGGCTCCAAAATTTTAACCGAATTGACACAACCATTCCACCCGCTCACACTGCCGTGTACCACCTCGTCACGGCAAATCCAGTGCGCGCGTAGCGAGTAAGTACAGGGGACATCGATTAACCCGCGCGATACGGTACCATATTTCTCGGCCAGCTAACATCACCCCCGGACATTCCTCTCACTCTCTCTCACACACATACACATATACATACACGTACGAACGTGGAGTGGACAGACGGAAAGCGGCAGAGCGGACGCTAGCGGAGCAAACTTGGCGGGCGCGAGTAGTAGTCCGCGGCGGGGGAAGTTTATCGTGCTCTGACTAAACTCTCGCTGTAGGTATATATCGTATATATTCGTATATACGAGCGCGGGCGTACGCGGAGTCGTGTGTATATTTGCAGCAAATTTCGGCCGTGCTTTGCTCCGTTGCTGCCACTGCTGTTGCTGCTGTTGCTCTCGAACCGAATAATAGACATTGTTGAGGGAATTAGGAGCGACGCGGAGTCGAAGGTCAGGAGTAAGCGGCTGCATTGATCGCAGGTAATAGGTCGGGTCATTGATCCTCTATTATTATGTGATTTTGTGAATAAAGATGCATAGTTTTATTAACTTTATATTATAAATTGTTGTTAGTCTGTTTAAATAATAATATAATGCTGTTAATACAATTTTGCTCGTGTATATAGGTCAATTCTCATATTTTCCTGTAAAATTATTCATTCAACCGGGCAGTCTTTATATTAAACGGTAAATGTTAATTGGTATTTAATTATTCAAAAGCTAATGATATTAATCGAAGTATGTAGGTACGCTTTAACAATAGACATTCCAGTAATTCATACATGAACGCAAATCAAATCAAACATCACAGATTCCAGCTCCGTTCTCGAGCTCGTATTTTGACAAAACTGACAAATCCCCTCTCCACCGCCATTAACCCAAAATACACCGCCCCGATCCCGTATCCCCATTCACATGTCATTAAACCAAATTCCCCGCGACTATTATTCCTCTCAGCGCGCGACATCGCATCACCCTAAAAACAAAAAAAGCCGAAAGAAAAGAAGAAGAAGAAACACTTCACCTCTCGTGCACGCGCGTGCCGCCTAGTCGTCGTCCCTCCTACACACTACTCGTGACGTCACGGCGAATTCCCGTGGTATAAAAAAAGCACGCGGGCTGCTACTGGGCTGGCCCTCCCTCGCCGCCTGCCTGAATTATGATCGGGCGCGCGGCCATAAATAAGAAGCCGGAGCTTCGCGGCATAACTCACTGGATTTCCATACGATGATAAAACGGATGCTGCTGCTGCTGTGTGCTATGCTCTTGCGATGATTTATAAGATTTTCAACGCGACCGAGCGCCGATGCGCCGAAAACCTCGAGTGTCGTCGCTGTGAGTACAACCCGCCGCGCGCGCAGTTTCGCGCTTTTTGCGGGTATAGAGGGAAAGAGGGGAGAGATACCTGCACGCGAAGAGCGCGGTTGCGCGGCGGTGTATCGCGATCGGCTCGTTAAAGTTCTTTTGTTGAGTGGCGTGTGGCGAGGGTTTGTTATACATATGCCGAGCTGGATTTATGGGGGCTGTGGCGGTTAGACTGGGGAAAAAGAGAGAATTGGCGTGGTATAGTGAAAGTAATTTTGTAGCACCTTAAATGATTAATTAAGAGAGGACATTTGGGATACAAATTTTATTATTATTGCCTGCAATTTCGGATGATCATCGAATTTACTAATAAATTGATATTAGGTCCGGAGGCGAGTTGATACTCGGGATCGCGATTTTTCTTATTTTTAGATAAAATGATCACTTGCAGCATCTTTTGAACAGATTTTTATAGTATTTATTTAGTATCTTATTTTCTCCTGTTTTTAATGTAATAGACAAAAATATATAACCTTCCAATATAAACATCAACCACAAATATATATCTATATTTGTAAAAAACTTTCACCCCAGTTTTCAAATTCCACCAACCACTAAAACTCCACCGTGCCATCTTATACCCGCAATTATTTTCGTTCCTCTCGCTTTTCCATCACGAACTCCAACCCCCGGCCGTCGTCGTCGTCGTCTCGTCTGTCCACGGTTTTTCGCACGGCGATCGCCTGAGGCACGGCACCGCGCGGTACCGCACGGCCAATATGTTTGGTAAAATATTGATGGCTCCCCGCGGGCTGCGACTGCAAAGAGAGCGAGAGGTAGGAAAAGCTCAAAGACGACTGCCCCTGGATTTTGCAGCTCGACGTGCTTGGACCGTGATAGGGTGCGGAAAAGATGGTTGGGGAGATGAGCTTCTCGAAGATGAATTTTGAGTTTCTGGGGAACGGTGCGGCTGGATTTTCGAATTTCTTTGGTAGATTTCAGATCATGAAAAATGAAGTTCTATATAAGTTGCTATTTAATTATTGTTTAAATATCATTTTTTTTTGTCACCAGCTTCTGTTGAAGGTTCTCTTTTGTTATCGATATTTTATTCAGTTTGTAAGGATAATCTCATTAAATCTATTAATTACGCATACTAAGGTGCATTTCAAAGTGATACCTAATGTATATAATGTTTCGTTTTAAAATACCTATTTAAAGCAACGTATTTCAAGTTTTATCAATACTCATGTAAGAATATAACCAGTATTTTGAGAAAACGAACTAGGTCATAAAAATAAATATGCATTCATACATGCATAATATTGTACATTGTGTAAAAGACACGTAAGTGCTATTGATATATATGAAATACAGAATTAACATTTGAACAATTAGTTAAGCACTTATAATTAAATGTAATTTAAAGTGGCTTTCATTAAAACCCTTCCGCGTGCTCAGAGCTATGAAAACAAAATAATAAATAATAATAAAAGCCATTATATCTCCTTTTTCATTGCATCGCTAAAAGCCATTATTAAGGAAAACGCCATCGATGAATCTCCGCGATTCGAAAGCAGTTACAATATTTCTCGACGCGGTCATAAATACATTCGATAAAGTTTTATTTATGTATAAATGCCGGTAAATAATCGCCGACTCGCCGTTAATAAAAGTCGCGTTTTTCGCTCGCTATACACGCGCGTGCCGAAAACCGTTAACGGCAATGCATTTATGAAAATCAGGGCGACAGTCCATTAAATGCGCGCGCAACTCAGATATACACGCACACGGGTTATAAGTGTATACCGACATCGAAGTGCTTAATCGAACTCCGTGTTATGAAATGCCGGTTGCTATTTTATTTGTCGCCCGAAAAATCAACAATAATCGACGCGTAGTTTCGTCAGCGTTAAGTCGTTGCGCGTATAATTTACTTGATCGAGATCTATTTAAACGCGCGAGCTAAACTCAAACAAAGAATGAAAAACATGGTGAAACAGAGGCGGGGTGAGAGGGAAAGGAGAAGAAAAAGAGAAAGAGGCGCGGAAAACAGGAAAATTTACTATCCACGAATGAGTAAGAAATTTTTCTCGAAAATACGACAGGCTTACAGAACAACACGCTACAAGAGCCCACGAACCGCGCACTATTTCTTTCTGTCAAACGCGTGAGCGCTTTTCTCTCTCTCTCCTCCTTTTTCTTCTTTCTCTCAGGCGATTATAAAAATATCCGGGAGCGTCTCGCGCGTTAATCTCGCCTAATTCCTAGACGCATCAGAGAGGCTGTATATATATTTTTTTCCCGTATAGTTTCGCCGCCGAGCCACAGTGCTGCGCGAGTCGTGTCATCAATTTTCGCCGCGCTGCTCTTGTTTTTTCTTTCGTTCCGGCGTGCTATTTACGATATTTGATTGCGCGTAATAAAAACTAAAACGGTTAGCTCGCCCGTAAATCTCCGAGCGATATAAAAACTATGAAAATATTTGACTCTGTGAGATTCTGGATTTACGAGACGCGTATGCATTTGTCGAGTAATATGTTTTGACGAAACGAATATGGGAATTGTTGTGGTTACATGATATTGTTATACACGTTTTTATTGTTTGTGTATCCCGGGGTGTATTAGATTTAAAATAAACTGCGGCTTTGTCGGCGGAGTAACTTTTAAACGATTTGGTTGTGAAGAGATTTTATGCTCTAGTTTGTACAGGATAACAAACTAATTGGATAGATAGCTGCTATTGTTACGTGCGTACAAAAGAAGAGGATGAATATTACTCAATATTGTCGCGATATTATTTTACAAGACTGGCAAGATTTATGAATATTGTATTAGTATTATGAAATATTCACACACCGTTTGGCAAATATTTCTACAACTATCTTTTTTCCATTTTGTCATCATTTCCAAGTGTTCCTATTTAATAATCTTTACACAATATTGTTCCTCTATTGTTCCAGTATTGTTCTAACATTGTTAGAATATTTATATTGTTATACAATTATTATTATTAATGAAAAAAATATTTCTTTACATATAATTAAATAATTTTCGCGTATGAAGTATATGTCGAAATTCACAAAAAATTGCCACTAACTTGTCAGTAAAAAACAACGAAAAAAAAAGTTGTAACACACCTCTGTCAACTGGTTTATCTTATTCTATATCTGATATAATGTATGAAAACAGTGTTGAACAAAGGAAATCGAAATAGTGTTTTTCAGAAAGGTGAAATTAATATTTCTTATGGGAATTTAACATGAGAAAAATGGACGAAAAGTAGTCACTGATGATTCACCAATAGCAAGCTATTATTTTTGTCAATTTCGACATATACACCATTTCGAATACTATATATTACCCAAATGTTGAAAAATAGTTTTCCAAATAATCCTTTGCCCTCCTCTCCCTAAAAATTACACCCTTTTACCCACTCACTTTTCCAGTCCCACGCACGTACATCCCTTCAGCTCCTCGCCGAACTCCATATATTTCCTCGAAATCCACGAAGTGCGCGACCTACATCATCCTCCCGACCGCACTATACACACGTTCACGCGACTAAAAGCCAAACGCGCGTCGCGCGGCTTCGGCAGCAGCAGGCAGCACCGATCGCCGTGGCTAATACCGATTATCGTTAATAATCATTAGGTGATTAATATTATATTAACGAGGCCGTCGCCCTGCACGCTTGTATATACGTACACATACATGCGCACGAAGAGAGAAGAGACAGTATAGCGGGAGCAGGGCAGATAATTCGCAATCTACGGCTTATAGCAATTGGGAGCCGGTAATAGGGTTGTTATGCATTTGATATAAAGCCCCGCGTGCAGCAAATGCGCCGGCGAGCCAGGTGATGCTGCAGCGTATATACATACGGTGCGATGCTGCTGTGGGTGTGTGCAGTGCATTCAGTGTTAGCCGCTCTACTCGGTTACGGGATTCTTTACGGGAGAGAGAGAAGTGTATAATTTGAGTTTTTGGTCGTGAGTTTATGGAACTGGGCGACAGGCTGGGATTGTTAGCTAGTTCTCGCCCTTGTTAGAGAGTGTGTGTAGTGTTTATGGAGAAAGGTGTGATAAAGATAGTGAGAAGTAGTGTCGTTCTCTATACGTTAGTCAGTTTATGTCTAGAAAGTCTTGTTTATTTTATAGGTCAGGGGATAATTTCATTCTTAAATGCCTTTGTCAATATTGTAATATAAGTACGTGTGTTTTTATATTATTAAGAAATATTTTAAATTTGTTATATTATTTTTACATAATAATATATGTGAGAAATTTTATTAATATAGTTAAAGCTAAGTTCTATTATTAATCTTGAATTACCAAGCATTTATACGTAGAATATAGAGATTTTATGTGACGCATTGGCTATATAGAACTTACATTTTACATTTCAAAATGTGAGCCACACTTTCATTAAGACGTTTACATACTATATATACGTCTCTCGCTTCTCGGGCGGCAATTATTCAAGCGAGTAAGAGGTGAAATGCTGCCGTTAAAATATTTAGCAAGACGATGTTCTTACTTATACTCCCGCCAGATCTAATCCTCGGCGATGAAGTGACAGATTAATTCAACTTACCTGCGAACAGAAATGAAAACATTGCTTATTAAAACCGTTCTTTACAGCTTTCTAGATAATGAAACAGTTATTAAGGTCATTAGTATAAATGTTACAGTTAAATTAACCTTAATTCAATTATGGCTAATATCCAGCACAAAATAAGATACTATTTTAAAATCAAGCTGTAATTATCATTGTATTATAAAATATCATATAATTGAATTTCAACTAATGTAATCAGTGGAATACATTATAACAATAAACTAATAAAATTATTGTTATGAATTTTCTTGCTATTGCAATTTTCCTCTTTTATTTTTTCCAAACAATGCAGATGTTTCAAACTAAATATATAACAACAGTAATGTTAACGGCTTTTCCTTCTACAAAACAAAACATACATAATTACCACCTAATAATTAAAAAAAACCCTTCACTCCTCCCAGTAAAAGAACTGTTTTTCCTCCATCACCCAGCCGAGAAAAGAGTCTCATCCGCGCCACAACAGATCCACTTACAAAAGCCGACCCACTTCTTTCGAACTCTGCGCGAAACACACACATACACACACATTGCACTCGCGCGCGCACCTGTAGCATTCCTCCCTTACCCCACACACAACAACATTGTCGCTCGCGCGAACGTTTCCTTTTTACGCCCTTCTCCCTCTTTTTGTCTCCCTCTCTCACCCGCGCTCCCTCCCGGGCTATCCGTTTCTTTTGTTGGCTAAACAATCGTGCCGGGAGAGGAGAGAGAGAAAGTCGCAATGGAAATGCACGCACGCCTTGACCACGAACTTGCTCGGGCAGATGTTTCTCCACGCGGGGATCGTTTTTTTTCTTCTTCTTCTTCGTGCATTCGTTTCACCAGCTCGCGCGAGAGGTGAGTGCGTCTTCGTCGTCGCTTTGTTTCCGTTCTCGTAAATAGCGAGGGACTATGGTATAATGGTTTTTTTGGGTCAGCGCATAGCGCTATATGTGTGCATTAGTATTGTCAATGTTTACGGTGAGAGAGAAAGTGGTTTTTGTATAATTGGGGCTCATGAACGATAGTCTAGAAGCCAGGGGGGTTTCCGTGGTCGATGAAGGTCCAACAGTCACCAAAGGTTTCTAGACGTATTTTGGCCAGCTGATTACGAATTTCAAGGGTGTTTTGTCATATCTTGTTGTTTACAAAAGTTATTAACAATTTAATTGTTTAAAACACTGTAGAAACGAGACAATAAACTAAAATAATATTTAAACTCAAACAAACTTTTAAATGGAAACTAACTTAATCATGTTCATAACCTCAAAAACAAAAAAAAACAATAG
>UXGD01004105.1:0-18098 GCA_900474315.1 Torymus auratus
TAGCATTATTATAAAATACTATTTCTTAACAGAAAAGTAGGTGGTTATAGTATTTATAATAAGGATTCTGTTAGTATTGCGATGAAAACTAATATACAATTCATGAGATTGCGACGTAAGTACACCGTGCTAATTTTAAATGCATGAAAGTTTCAAAATATACAAAACCATGATTTCCTATACGTTATAAACGCAATTTTTAAAATAAATTCTTTTGTAGCTAAATAATGGTGGCAACGTTGATGAACATCTTTTTCTGACTGTTGTGCCCTTAACAACGATTATTATTACCGTCAGTATTATTTAATGCATATCTGAAAATATTAAAAAATGTATAAATTCTGAATTATTGTGCGATAATGAGTGTTGAAAGACGTAGATATTACGAATAAAAACGAACTGTCTACTGTACATGATCTGCTTCTGTTTCTCTTAATCTCCCGAAATGTGCTAGTTTTTGTCACAACCTCATTAAACGTACTATATTTTAAGTTTCGCCGGAAACACTGGAATGTGTTTACTACTTTAAAGGAAAATATTTGCACGCAATGCAATATCAAAGGGTGCAAAAAAAGCGGCGCGTCAGGTGTAACGAGGTCAGAGGGTGTAAATAATAATAATAATAATGCTAAGTTTGCATACATTACGAAGTAATTATTTGAAATATATCATTAAAAATTGCAATATACTACCTACTTTCACACTAAAAGGTATGAATCTATACTGATTAAAAACTCTATACGCTTAATCAAACTTATCGCGCGAAGATATTCCGGCACGCGTCCATACCGAACTATATATCCTCTGGAAACTCAATTTCAAGCGCCCGAGTCCCGCATCAGTAGTTCAACGCCGGCTATGCTCAGACGATGCGCGATGACTATATAATAATACGCAGGGGAACAATATCGCGGCCTGTTAGCGAACTTCTGATATTAATTCTGTTGTTGCAATTTTTATTAAATGGGAAATGGGTTGGGAAAGTTTGAGGTATTTTGGGGGAGAAGGACGAGCTCCGGGGCACTATGGGATTGATAAGTTTCATGTCGGCCGGGGTGAACAGATTTGTTTATAGGATTTTTCAAGAAATTTTTTGTATAGGTAGAGAGTTTAATGGTAAAATTGATTTTTGGTGCTATCTGGCAAACTTATCTGTGGATAGATATAAGTTTCTCGTCAGAGTTTTATTGTAATATCAGTTATTTAGAAAACTTTTCGTTCCAAAAGATGATCTATATACATTTTATTAGTATAGATAAACTATAATTAATGCCTTCCGTATAAAGTAATTGCCAAACTGCAGTTACACGGCGAATTGACCAGGCGTAAAACGTGTTACGTCATTTGGATAGCACACCCGCCTAGGCTCTATATAGGTGTACGCTGATGACGCTGGAAAGTAAAATGGGGTTCTAGGGTGCTTTTCGAAGTTTTTCGTCAAATAATGGGATATCAGAGGGATTTCTGTTCGCGCAGAGTAAACTAAACCTAAAAATAGAAGAAAATATGGGGAAGTACATTTGTATTTTTACCTATTTGGTGCTGTATTTTACTACCCATGTTCGATATTTTTTTGCGTACATTAATGACGAGAAAACAAAAAGATATGCTTATTATTAAAATTTTCAGTATAGTGTTCAGTTTAGTTCATTAGAATAGCTGTTTTGATGCAATTTGCATAAGTTGGAAATAGAATAGAGAACGTTCAGTTTTCCGGCAGTAGTAATTGGCATGTGGAGTAATGAAATGGGTATAGTTTGGTAGTTAATATGATGGTGGATGGAGAGATTAGGATTTGTTTCATGATGATTTATAAATTTTACGAGTAAATAAATTAGTCAGTTATTATAATGGTCTAATGGAATCCATTAAGAGGTTGTGGAAGTTTTCGCCTTTTTTTTAGAAATAATTTAGTACACGGGTGTTCTTTATCAAGATTTTCCATGTGGAATTTATTGAAAGATTTTTATTGTTAATTCTCAACTATTGTAAAGATATTTTTCAGTTTGATTCGGGAAATGAGAAAAATTTGGTTTATACTTTGCTTCTAGTTTTTTCAACAGAGGACATATTTTTTTTATTTATTTTTAGTTTTCACAAAGATAGCAGTTAGAATCAGAAGATTAATTGGTACACAAAAGTGAATTGTTTTTTGATATTATCAGAAAATTATTTTCCATACGCGATCCCTTGTATATGATAATAAATACAATTTCAAACCTTTCCTATAACATAAATCACAGTTTACATGTCAGGAAAATATTGAAATTATATATTTTACATGTTATTTTTCTACAAGTAGTGGAAGTAGGTTACCCGTTAAAAATGTTTTTCAACAATTTTAAAATACCATTCAATATACAATCGGATCATTTGTTGTATAAACTATATTATAGTTTGTGAAAAAGTTCAACTAATTTTCATTGAACTCTTTTTCCATAAAATGTGTTCGTGCTTTTTTGTAATATTTCGTTCAATTAGAAAATTTTGATTATAAGTTTTGAATGGTATAATATATGTAAATGTGTAAAAGAACCTAGGAAACACGATTACCTCATTTTTTTCTCGCCATAATGATGTATGTTAAATTGGGCACACATGCGTCAAACAAAGAAGCTAGACTTAATTTGTATAGTTATAAGTGAAGATCGATAAGTGACAGGCTTTGTCGTTGGTTTATGATTCAGTGACATGTACTCGCGCTTTTAAGGTTCTTGTGGAAGGATTAGTTTATTGTATCGACTTTAACTGTTCACAGAAAAGGCGTAGTATTATTTATTCTTATCTTTTAATTAGAAAAATTGATTGTAAGATTATTCAACCGTAATGCATTTCTCATTATACACCGGATATAAAGAAAGCTATACATATTAGTCTAACTTATTCAAAGAAATCTCATTTTTATTTCATTATAATTAAAAACAATTATTAATTAAATTCCGGTTTAAAAAAACATCGCTCTACAAGACAAAATCCGATTAATTCATAATCGCGTTTTTATTCTTCGACCGAATTAATTAATTTTTATTATATAAGAGCTGTAGCGAAAATCGCGTGGCCCGCATGAGCTAATTACTCGAGCAGATGAGGAAGAAGAGACAAAGATGAACAGAGAAAAAGATATAATTATATTCAATATAATTAAAGGAAAGTGGCGTTAACCGACGTGAAATTTTCTCTAAAAGCACACCTTTTGCGCGAGCCTATATATACAAGAGACAATGAGGCAAAGGTATGGAGTAAGATAGCAACTTTACGTTTGGCTGATGTCTTTGTGTGGCTCGCGGTCGTTTTCAGGAAAATTGCGCGTTTGTGCGTGAGACGAAGGCGTTTCTGTGACAAGTTGGGAAGAAAGATTGAGATGATTGTGAAGATACGTTTTAATAAGAGCATTTTCCAACAAAATAGTTTTAGAATAAAATAATTATGAAAATATGATTACCAAAATGTTTGTGTCAAAGTAGAAATTTTAACTTTACCAATCTATCTACCTCAAGGGTAATAAGAATTTGTCGTAAGACTTTTTGTGAAAGTAGTAGATTAAAAACTTGTAACACTAAAAACATCTGATAGAGGTGATGGAAAACATTTTTTTACAAATTATAAATGATAAAACAACACATCTTTTATACTAGTATTCCAAAATTAACTTCTGAACTGATATAGGCGTATATTAATGTATTCTATCTGCAATATATGTCACGCCAGTGTTCTAATACAATAATTAACGATCCATTATAATCACATGAATAATTCATCTCTCAAGCATGCATTATTGAACACCTGAAATAATCGAACTAAAACCGCCAACCAATCCCTGGACACATTGTTTGATTCTAACAATTATCGTCAACGTACGAAATATTCTTCACGGATCGTTCATCAATAAGTTTCGAGCTCTATAGAATCACATTTGGCGACCTTCGCGTACAGACCCAACGGAACAATCGATACTCGATTAAGTTGGACAAATATTCATGCTCTCGGATGCAGCCACGTGTACGTCATGCGGGCTTATGATAGCTTTTTTTCCTTCACAACTTGAAAGGTTCGGTGAAATCATTATCTGGGGAGTCTAAGTGGCTCTTCATCGTGAAAATTGAAGCGTTTTTCACGTATGTTAGGGACGATTCAAGTGAATTTAGCCAAAATACGTAAATAGGTTGATGGCTATTTACTTTAAGTGCAGGCAATTGTAATCGAAAATTGGTATGAGAAACTTTGAACAATAATTATAGCAAAATATTGATTAACGAGAGGGAAATATTTTCTTTTCTCAGGTTTCATTAACGAAATTGTTTCCTTATCGTAAAAATCTCAACTTCTAGCAATTATCTCTCCTATCACAGTATTGGTTTTGCATAAAGTAAGTGTTTTTGCTGTTATAATTGAATTTCACTGAGTCACTTATAACTGAACTGGCAGCGGTCATGAATTTTTTCTTAATTTAACCTTTTGTTATTAAAAGTGATCATGCGAACGCTTATTTAACATAAAAGGAGTAAAGTTACTTTTTTTTGTTAAAAAGATTCTCAAAACTGAAAGAGTGCAGGAAATATAGTTTACACAAAGATTAGCCAGTAATTTTGTCCATGTATTATATAAAGTAGTTTAGTAATTTCTATGCTATTTGGAAGTTTTTCTACTTAAACATCATCATTAAATTTGACATAAATACACTTTGAAAATTAATTTCACTGTCTAGTGAAAGAATAAAAGGATAAAATAATAGAAAGTATCGATTGAAATCCATCAAAATGTAAGGCGCGATAAAAAGACAAATACACGAATAAAATTGAAAGAAAAATGTGATTTGACGGTTGTTATTAAACGTTTAAATCAGCGAAAGTGCACGTATACGTTTATCTGTAACATCCTACAAACAACAATCTTATCATACAATCATACTACATCAACGCCAATTTTATGGCGCGTCATTTTCTAGCAAAGCATTCGGCTCACGCACGACCAGTCCATGACTTGTGGACACCGAGGCGACCCATCGCCTTCCGTTGTTTTCGACTAATTGTGCTGAAATTCGGAATATTTAAAGAAAGGTTTGTAAAATTAATTTGATATATTAATAATAATAATAATTGAAACTTATATTTTTATAACTGAATACCAAACCATTATGACAAATGAGTTTATCAAAATGTCTGTGTCATGGTATATTTTGAAATCCCTACCGATACTGTCGTTCTCATTACTTTTAATATTTCAACAATAAAGATGGGAACGGATAACATCATTCTCATTGAAAAATTCATGAAAAAAATTAATCATTCCCTCCATATACGATTATAGAAATAACATGGGCACTAAAGAACCATGAGTCGCTACAAGACCGGAACGAAGATTACACTCGAAGATATTCGTATACGAATCGAACGACCGCATCCGAGTCACGATTTCCCATTTTCTCCCCTCTTGTTCTCCGGTAAATTGCAAGTACACCGCATCGTCCTGCAATAATACGGTTGCCGCGCATGCAACATAATCGCGTTTCGTTGCAACAAACTATAGCCGCGTCTGTAATATTTGCAGTAGGTATATCGATTCGATATGCTGAAGCTGCTTTGACAAACTTCGCAGATATAATAATTGAATGGTTATTGATATTGTGCGAGGGAAGTAAACAGGAGTAATGGAGAGTGTGGAATATGCGATGGGTCAGAGTGTGTTTTGGAGCTGGTATAGTGTTGGTCTGTTTGATAGTTTGTGGTATTAATTGCAATTAGTGGAGGGATAATGTATTTAAGTGATTAAAGAGATAGTGATAATATACCTTCTTTAGATTTATTCGGGAAATGAGAAAAAATCTTATATAATACATTAAAGTGTAATTAAAATCACGTTTTCGGTACTTTATCTACTCTACCGCCTTTTTATCTTTCAGACTTATAATATAATTTAACATTTTCTTGTATTGCGTAAAGTTAAGTAGTCGCAAGCATAAATCTGGATTCATCGCGAACTGCTCAATTTATGTTCTCTTAAAACCAAGTTTATAGTGTTGCGAAACGCACATAAAATAAAACACGAAAAAGAATAATGCATGTATACCCGATGTTTATGATTTACAACCATTCGTATAAAATTAAGCGAGATTTATCACTATAAATGGAAAACAATAATTGTTCGTAATTTGTGACTCTAAATGATTGGAATTTTAAAAAGGTAATTTATGTTTGAATGATTTAAAAATTCATTTTTAAATAAGTTGTTCGGGACAATTTTGTTTTCGACGTTCATGAGTTTATATATGGGTTAAAAAAGTGCCTTGAAATTAAGGCTAATTATCACGTTTTCAGGAAAACAATCGATACGGTGTTTGGTGTTTTTCCTATACAAAATTAACCAGCACAATGAAATAACCAAACAATAATTATGAAATTCATTTGAGCTAGGAGTGTGCCTGTAATAAAGGTTGATTTTTGACATTATCGGTCCGTTATATTATGGAAACAGTAAACAATTGCTAATGAAAGCGCCATCGACAATCGAGCAAACAGAACCGAGTCGAACTTTAAATTATTAAACAGTATACGAGTGCCACGATCCCGCGCGCGATTATACCGACAGTAAAACAATATACCGTGTTTCTATTTATAACGGACATTTGAACGCTATTACTGTATACTTAAGACTATTTAGTGTCAGTAAATTACGCGAAGGTAACATTGGGCTGCATTAATTATTGATGGATTTTAAATGTACCAAGCAATGTGAATGACTTATGACTATATTCATTAGCCATTTGTTAGTCCCGCCGGAATATACGTTTACGTGGTTTTCAAAGAGTATCCGACAGCTGTAGTGTCATGTGCCAAAAAGTGATACTCGAGACTCGACGCATGGTTCAAGAGTGATATAGCTATGTTAAAATTGTTTTGTATCTATTATAATAAAAATAAATCCAGTCATTATTTGACCTTATTGTTGCATAAAACACATCGGATAACAAATTTAACAATAAAAAGCGTTAATGTCCAGCTTAAAACGCAATTCCCAAATGGGTTGTTAAATATTTTACAACCCCATTCTCGCATTATTCGTAATTTGATCTGTCCATCATGATCGATTTCATTTGTAGCGATGAATTTTCAATTCCGCGAAATAAATTTGAAAAACTTTTGATATATAAAAATATAATATTTATAAATTTTATGAAATATATATATATATTGTTTGTAATTTGCTTTGTGAATTTTCAAAAAATGACGCGCATCCCTCATTTTTATCGGATATTTGATATTCCAAAGAATTCTCGGTATGATTTTCTGTTTTCTAACAATGCGAATGGAAATACTCGTCATAATGTGATTTACAGATTGATGAATAGAATATAATAATCAGTTAATTTAAAATAGGTTATAGGTCGAGTTATTTTTGCCAAGAAATCAACGTTATTATTGAAGCAAATTTTTAAAGGAATTCTTTCGAGTTTTCGTATAAGCGTTGAAAATATTTTCGTTCTAGATAAATCAATAACATGTTATTGTGTCATCGAACTTCCCTTTAGAGACTATATAATAACTGGAAAACTTTTCCTTGGTCTGAATTACCTTCTCATATAAAGTTTCAGCATAAATCGACTGCGTTTATCAATTAAATTGTTAAACCAAACAGTTTAAAAATATAAAAGTTTGCTTCTTCGTTAAAAAAAATCGTATTGTGATATTACCTTTTACAAAGTTACTAATAATTTGCCAGTATTTTAGGAAAATTTGTCCTTCAATTTGTAACGTTCGTAAGTGAATTTGCGTTTGCGAAAAAAATATATTATACATGTCAAGTCGTAATATCCATCAGGAAATAAACTTGTTATGTATTTCCCTGTAGCTCGACCGCGACACGCATCTCATTTAGATGTAAATGGATGGATGCTTGCAGCACTGTTACACGTATCATAATAAATTTTTATGTCGAGGATATGATCTAATTGAATGCACAGTATAATGCTGCTATTATTGTTTTGGAAGAGTTGAAACGAAAAACACAAATAAAATTTCTATCATTCTACTACTCCATTTCATATTATTTTCCATGGTTCTTAAATAGTGATATATTTCCGCTGAATTAATTTTTACTCGTAACCCATTTTAATTAATGGCGAATGCGCATTTGACAATCTGGATTTTCGACGTGTAATGCCTTTTGTTCCTCGCGCATCAGACGAGCATAGATCGAACCTGTGCTTGATTTTTTTTCTCATACCTCCCTTCAACCTTTTTTTTCAATCTGTATATTGACTATTACTTTTTGTCGATGAACGAGAGAGCATGTAGGCAGAGCAAACAATTACGGGCAGCTCGACTGTTTACAAAAATGAAAAACTTTCTGTCTCTGTAATTTCCAGAATTCAATTTCAGCAAACCGGAAACTTCGAGGCAACATACAATATATTCGAAAAGTCGAAATTAAATACTTTTGTTGACAGAGCTGCACAATTATTTGTTAACAGCGTACATATATATTTTTTTGAGTATATTCTGCAGGAATGACAATGCTCGGATTCAACATTTAAGGCACTCCTGACCCGCATAGCACTCACGTACCGTTGGGGAGTTGTAGAGGGTAAGTAATTCAGAAGTTGAAGAAGAACGTTCACCTGAACCTTACTTGAATTTACGGTTTTATAGGACGCTTAAGGAGAATACTTGGAACCCGTATAAAACTACGCGCTCCTTGGGAAATTCGTACTTTTCGTTCTCTCTCGTCCAATTTTTATTCTACTTATTTCTTTAGCCTTTCTTTATAGTCTTAGAATCATCACCAACGATGAATCACCAAATTGATAGGTAATAGCGCTATCATTTAAATACAATTAATTTCAACCATAAAAACTATGAATACCTTCACGAATTTTTGTAAGTTTTAAAAAAAATCTTCAGCTAAAAAAAACTTCGTCAAACACAACACCAATAAGCGATCGTACAAGCTGCACACACACAGCACGCCGGACCGCGATATACAAAACTGCTGACGCGCCAGGTAAACAAACCCACCCCCGAAAGCCGCCTTATCTCTCAACTTCACTCCCTCACACTTTCTCTCCATTCATCCCTCTCTCTCCTCCCTCTTTAAAAATCAAATTCATCTCCTACTTCCACTCACCCTTCATGATTTACAGCTGGACGAAATCTCTCTCTTCTCACCTCGACGACGACGTCCCTCCTCGACCCTGACCCCTTGGCACTCGCGTTCTTATACTCTGTCCTCTCACCTTTCTCTCTCTCTCTCTGTCACACAGTCACACAAACACGCGCGCACACACACACGTCTACTCTGAGGCCGGCCTTCGCGGCGACGTCGTCCGAAGCGGGCCACTGTCCCCCGAGAAATGCACTCGTGCAGCGCGCATCGCTCTCTCAGGCGCGTTCACCTCAACCTCCGCCGCTCTCTCTTTCCCGTGTATATGTATACGTGAGAGTGGAAGCTTCCTGTCGCGGTCTCTCTCGCTCCTTCGTGGCTTTCCGTTATCCTTTAGCACACGAGCGAGCGAGCTAGCTAGCTAGCTTCCCCTACCGAGCTCGCGCAATCGGTGGGGATGAACATTTCTCCCCCCGTTATATTCAGCCCTTCTCCTCTCACCCTCGTATCTCTCTCTCTGTGTTGTATATGCGTGTCACCTGCGTGGCTTATACGAGCCTCTCTGGCTTGTGTTAATCTCCATCTGTGTGTCTGTGTGCGAGCGACAACTCATAAGTCTGAGTGGCATCTGTATATATTCAAGTATGTCTGAGTATAGTGTACAGCTCTATTTGTGTATACGTGTGCTCTTTCTCTCTGTACTCTATCCCTACCTGATTCCCCTCCGTTCCTGAAGCCACCCCCATCACGGGAGGAATATCCTCGGCTGCTACCCCACCAACTCACGCGCGCCCCCTTGTATATATCGACATGCGCACGACTCGCGCGCTATACTCCCCTCTCGCGTGTTTTCACCCCAGTCCTACTACGCGCGGGTGTGAGTAATATGGCTCGGTGTGGGTATGTGTGTATGTGTATGTGGGGGAGGTTTTTCCGCACAACGCTAACGGTGTTTTTTCTCGTAACGGAAGGAGAAAAGTGCGCCGAGTCAAGGGTTGGAGAAGTCGCCGGGGGTTTCGAGATTGGTTTTTTCAGAGAGGGAGAGCAGATGGGTTTTGTAGGGTTGATTTTTCCGATGTTTATGGGGGCTGTAGGGGGTATTAAAGTAGTAACGTCATATTCTGTGGCGACACGGAAAAAGGATATAAGTAAAATTTTTGAAAAAGTTAAAATTCCTTCACTTTACTTTTTATATAATGCTTATATACGTAATTTAATAATAAAAAAGATGTACGAAAATTTCATTTCCGAGTTAGAATATTCAATTTCAATAAAACGTCATGTTTTTGATGAAATTTTTTAAGGAAGGTTAAAGTTGGTATAAAAAATATTATATTTTGATATATTGATGATGTTTTGTATTCTACGCTATCGATTATATAGAAAAATCCAATTACAAAAAATTTTGATTTTCATAAAAAAGCTTTTAAATGTTCAGAGGTTATCGTGAAAACTTTGGAGAGAGTAACATTCGAACACAATTATCTCGAAAACTTTTTTAAGTGACTTATTATGTCCTTTTTCCTTATCACCACAGATATATGTATAAGAAAAGATTCGATATTGTATTTCGTATTATTTTTTGCTGAATATATATGGCTAAAGATTTTGAATGACTATATACGATGCAGATATACTAAATATGGTAAGGTTTATTACTATAGTTTGATATTATTTTATGAATAATAAAAGCCAATAATTCAATACTTATAATTAATCATATTGTTAGATTATTATCCGTATAAGATATATTTCTATTTAGGTAATTTTTCAACAACTAAATACAGTACATAATTTATAAACTTGTTGTTATGGAAATAATCAATTTTTAAGCAATATTCTAGAATCATCAACAGGTCATAATGAAAGAAAAGATCAGAAAAAACTTTTCGTAAATTTTCTACATCTTTTCCATCCCCCTTAGACCCTCACATTTTTCTCATTTCACTCATCATAACACTATTACGTAACACACGATCGTAAATAAAACTCATCGCCAAAATTCACGTTTCAATCTCCCTGCAGGAACTTAATCAAATTTCGTATCATCGCACACTCGACCGAACGTCATCTCGAGCGCACACAGCGCGAGGGTCGACGCAGCCAAGTTGAAACTCCCTCCCTCTACTCTCTTCTGCTTTGCTGTTGCAGACGCGGCCAAGTAGAAAACAGCCGGATTCGGTCAGACGCGTCGCGCGCGCTTGAATTGTAAATGCGCGTCCGTCAAAGAAGGGAAAGAGAGCTGTTTTCGCGCATTTGAATATACCAATGTCAGAGGGGTATGTGTTTGCATATATCCATTTTCAGATTTCGAGCGTACGATGGGTCGAGGTGTGGATAGTGCCGATGATGTGAATTGGAAAGGAATGTTGGCGGTGGTGAGTTGTTTTGAGAAATAATATTGTTTGCTAGGGATTTATTGTTTAATTGTAGGGTTTCACGAGAATTTCGGAGGATGTCCACGAATATGTAGTGAATATAGAGGAACGCAGGGAGGCCTAGAACACCAATGCAATTGTGTGGAACTTGTCAAAATATGATTAAAAAAAATGTAATCTGCGGAAGTGAAGGGAAAGTTGAAATAAATAAGAATGAATTTTGCTAAAATAAGTAGAAAAATCGAGATTTCCTGCGACATCAAATAGTAAAAATTGTGAAAAATAACTTTTTAAATATTTTCCTATATAAATAGGACCTATATATAAATAGATTATCAGTTTTACACATTCCTTATTGATTATTTACCTGATGCATCCGTGGGCTTTAAAATATTAGTGAAGTGGTTGATTTTATGTAATAAAGGTAATGTTACCGATCGTATAACAAGAATATTTGGGGTTGTTAACAAAAACTACTAAATTGCGATAAAGACTGTTCATTAAGTGAAAAGTATAGCTGATAAACTTTCCGACCATTACGTTATATATATGTCGCATAAGAATATATTTTTTTATCTATTCAAGAATTCAATTAAATTTAAGTTAATCGAAACGGTTATATTGGAGGGTAATTAAATTCTAAAAGTGTCTGCCTGATATCAATCGACTGGAGTTTGATTTTTCGATTTGCGGTTAAAATTGAAGCTTAAGTACCGCAAATAATCCATATCGAATGTTTTATTAACGAATAAATGGGAAATTGATTAAGTGTACATTTAGTCGAACGATTCATAAATAATATTTGGAAATTCATACAAAACACATTTTACTTTTATCGATGCCCAATGAAAATATTCGTTTTATTCCAATTTTAAACTTCCTTGTTCACTTTTTTGAACAACCATAAAAATTAAAAAAATATTATTATTATTATTATTCACAATGTTTTTTACTTTTATAATTTTTACTTTCTTGTTGATGACCCTCAACCCTCTTGGAAGTCTTTGGTAACAGATAATCTGGATTAAAAGGAATTTTCTTCCATTTCTTTTCTGATCGCTGACTTTTTTATGTCTCTTTCATATATGTCATATCTTCGTGATGCCTTTTCATCTATCTTTCATACCTTCTCCGTTTCAAACGAATGATTTTTTCACACGTCTCGTTCATTTTTTATGCTTATCTTATCCTGCCTAGAAAAAGCCACGATTCGTAGAATAAATAAGTTAACCAACTGTTTTCATAGTACTTTTTCATAAAAAAAAAAATAAAAAATGGAAAAACAATATACTCTTTAATGCGACAAGAAAAGATTGGGAAACCATATTTTCCATTATCCCCGCATTAACAGTTATTGTAAGATAGAGTTGACGCTATTGAATTTTTCTTCTCGAAGAGAGAAAGCTTTTAAAGTAGAGATGATGATCAAAGCCGGGTAAGACTTCGGTTGCACGATAGGTATATTGAAAATTATTTTTTTCATTTTCTCATAAAGTTGCGAGAATGTCGAGGATTTCACGGTTCAATGAATTTTTAGTTTCTTATTTTGCTGCGAATTTTCACGAAGTCGCGGAGTATTTCGTATTCGAGTGAAATCAACCCAATTATATGATTCGGCGTTGGGGTACGTTCTATACCTACTTTGAACCGATCAATAGTAATCCACTTGTTAACTGTGTATCGCTATCTGTTTTGTCGATAATTATGTTAATAAGTAGGTGAATCCAATAAAATAATTTGATTCTAATTTCATTGGAAAATTTTCAAATAGACTTCTATGTTTGCTCAAATCTGTAAATGATAAAACTAGCTGAAAGTATAGTGCGTTTCTAAATTCAAACTTAAGTCAATTTATTTGCAGTTTTAGAATTTACTAAAACTGAAATAATAAAAATGTACTACCTAATGTACTTTTTGTGATAGTCTACTGCTATATCGGATCAAATATACCTATCGTTTAAAATAAAGTAAAAATATAATCTACTAAATTCGGCTTCAATCGATTTTCTAATTAAAGCTTCATTAGCAGCAATTATTTAAACATTTGGTAATAATTTAAATGTCTATTCTGACAAAATTATTTTACTATTCAATAATTATATTGAATAGATTTCAAGAACTTCATTACTAGTTTCAATAATAAATATCGATTTACCGAATCAACTGTTGTATATCCAAGGTATTTTAATTAGTCGATAAGTTGCATTTATAACCCATTAAATCCAAAAACTTATTGAAACCCAGATTACCAAATACTCACTTAACCACACTTCACCCCGAAAGTTTCTTCCTCCCCCCACTTAACCCTCCACTTTCCTCGAAAAATTCGATCAGCCTTTCTCACCCTCTCTCGAGCATCCGTTTGCACAGCCATCCCTCGTATCTCCTCGCACGATTCATTTACCTCTCCACTCGCTCACTCACTCTCCTTCGCCGAGAGCTTTTCCCTCTACCTCCCTCGGGGTCAGGAAACCGCCGTCGTCAGGCCGACAAGTTAGCTCTGCCGCCTGGTAACAGCCTGATCGAACACTTCTGCTGTGTCTTTTGTCTCCCGGTAAAGCAGCGCTTTTCAATGCCCCCGTGCGAGCGAATCATAAAGAGACGCCTCCGGCGTAAGATTTCGCGTGTTTAGCGAACGCTGGTGTATATTGACGGGCGAAGAATGAGCTAAAGGTTGGTGGTATGGCAAGAGGAAATTAGGTGAGGGAGGAGGAGGTCGCGAGAGGAAAGTGATTGTTTCGGGGGAAGAATGAGGGGAAGCGAACACCGGGGATTTGGAAAATTTTTGAATGGAAAATCAATCGGGGCTCGAGCTCTTTTGATATGACATGCGTTGTGTTGTTTGGTTTGAATTCGGTGATTTTTTTTATTTATTCTGTGGTTTTTAGAAGCGAATGAGAGTGATTGAATTTCTGAATTAGAGCGGAATATTGCAGTGAGTAAAAATGATTTTTTTCTATCGCTTTTATAGATAGTTGGATGTATTCATAAGAGGATAATAGGTTAATAGGTCTTTGAAAAACAAAGTTATTGTATTCTTCATTTTATTAGAGTATGCATTTTCTCGATTTCTTATAATTGAAAATTGAAAAAAAAAGAGTTTTTAATTTTTGTAATGAAGATGGATATTTTTTTTAATCCTATTAAGTATTTGAATTGTTAATATTTTGTGGAAAATAATTTACTGGAGTGTCTGAGCTTATAAAAATAGAAGAAAGAAAATTTTTCTATGTCGAACAATATTTTTTACTACTTATTTTATTATGTACTTTTTATTTTCCATGGTAAATTTTGCATACCTGGCATAAAAGTATAATTTTCTAACATGCTAAAGTAAATTCTATTGATTTTCACTCACTATATTGCGGGACAGCAGTGACGTAATAACAAGTGAAAAATAGAAGTAAAAAATAAAAATGAAAAACATGAACTAAGACAATAATACTTTTAATTATAAAGTTTATGATTATTTAATGAACGCTTTATTGAATATATCCATTTACGTGATATACTAGAAGCTGTGTAATTCCCTGAAGTACAAACATGCATTGGAAACTGATCAAACTGTAATGTTGATCGTCCAACAATATCTCGAATTTAATCTCCTCATATTGATAGTTCAGTTTATGCATTTGATTATTGAACTGTAGCGCGGTTGTTTATAAACTGAATCTGCAATTTCTAATGAGTTTATTTTTATGAAATTTTGGAAAGAGTTTTCTATTTTTACGTAAAAGTAACAAATATAAAGATCATGATGTATATCTTTTAAAGATAAAAAAATTAATATAATGGGAAATGGTCTCAATTTCATAATAACTTGTACGAAAATTATATTTAGTATATTTATAAATTGAAAGTTTATTTTATGTCTGTCATTGAGGCTTTTTTTTTATTAATAAAACAATATGAAATTGACGGCTAGTTTCTGGTCTCTTCCATGGTAAAATAATTTCTATATGCTTGCAATAAAAATATTGAAAACGATACAGTGACTTGTCTTAGCCCCTGTTACTAGGCAACCCAATTTCTCTACTGCATTGCGTAATTTTAAAGTCATTTGTAAATAAGATGTAATGATAATTATCACTCATTACAGGCATTATATAATAAAAGTATACACTTTAGCCTTTCGACTTTCTTTTTTAGATATATGTATAATAAAACTATGCACTTTAAACTTTCATAAAAATTAGCACGTTATATCAGTTTTCTAATATCATTATTTATTTATTTATTTATTTATTTATTTATTTTTATTTTTATGTCTGACTCGGAATTTATATTTACATACATTGCATACCAAGTATTTTAAAGATAAATTCCATTATTTTGAATAATATGTGTTGGGAGTAAAAATCAATTGGTTTATGAAATATTTTCGCCTATTCTATACTAACATTACAAAATGTTTTGAGCGCAGTGTCAAGGTAAAGAACTAAACAAATTTCTTCGCGTCAAATAGGATTCCGCGTGTCTCAGGATGAAATCATACTATGAAAATATAGATAGAAATTCGACTTTATTACAAATATTTTGGTTGTTTTAAATAATTTAAAAATTACAAATATACGTTTATAATTTATGAATATATAATATCTTAAATATTATGAGAAATTATTAAACATTTAGAATTATTCAAAGAAATTATTGCAATGAATTTAATAAATTGTTCACGATGTATTTTGGTTTATAAAATATTCTGGCAACTATAAATGTAAATTGAAATAAATGGTTCATAAAATTCTAAAATAATCTGTATCTGTCAAACAATAAACTTTTTCGTAGAGGCAGCATTTACAAACACAAGTAAATAATGAATTAAAACAAGTTTCTCTGCAATACCATCAATTAAATATATATTATCCGTATGGTGAAAATTTAGAATCTTCAGTTGTTAAAACAGAAAAATCCATTATTATCGATTCAAAGAACTTTACCGATGTGACACTTATTCGAATTTACGAATATAGAACAAGTAATCTTTTTTAATAATGAAAACGCGAAAAAAGTTCAAATACCCCAAATAAAAAGTTTGATTATATGTTTACTACGTAAACTAATCTCCTATCTTGTAAGACAAATAGAGTCTTATCGATTCACGCAAACCCGCATAAAAACAGTCAATGCTCTTACCTCTATTTAAAATCACTTTCACAAAAGATTTTATCCTGCAAATTTTTAACTATAATAAAAACCGCTGCCAATTCATTGGCACGTAGCTTCCTCAAAATAATTTATTGATTCTTTTTATTAAATTAAAATTCCAAAAATAAATTTTGCACGAAAATAATTGGAAAAGTTTTATGGAGAATATTAACTTGTAATTTTTTCATTTCTATTTATTGCTGTTCCATTTGAGATTAAACTGTATATTATACTATCTATTATATGTGCTTACCTTGTATAACTTTATGTATAACTTTTTGCCATTCGGTCTTGATAGATCTTGGCACAATAAATTTGTTATCAATCAATCTCTCTCTCGGATGGGGAAGATCGGAGATTCCGAGTATTTATGCTGTCGCGTACAGAAGGGTGTTTCTCCCCCCATTTTGGTCGGTGTCATCTATAGACCTCCACACATTGCCATGCAGAAAGACACCGATCTCTTTAATGTTTTGCACGATCTTTCCAGCGAGTAAAGCCACAAATTGATCATGGGGGATATGAATGCTGATCTGTCGTCGGCAACTGATGCCGATGCATACACTATTAGGAACTTGGCTAATAGTGTAACTTTGTATAACTTTGCATCTCTGCAAATTGTACAACATCGCCCAACTCAGCACAAAACTTCAACATCTCACACATGGATTGATCTGATCCTTGTAAATGCTAACGATGAGTTGCTGGATCACGAGAATCAGTGCTTACCCAGTTTCGGCAAACATGCCATCATAGAGGCACCATCTCATATTACGTGCCAGTCCCTGTAAGAGATTCTTTCTCCTACAGGGACTATAAGAATATTTGTTCTGCCACTCTCAATGCACTGCTCACACGCTGTGACTGGGTAGCACGAGCTCAATTGAATCTGATCTGGAGGGGACTTTAGATAATTTAAACTCGAATTTAAACTCAGCTGTTGATCAATTAGTGTCTTAAAAACTGTGAAGCCCAGTAAAAAATATGCTTCTTGGATTGGTCCTGAGCTGAGGCAGCTCATTTACAAACGCAAGGCAACTCACAGGAGCTATAAGCGCACTGGGCGGGCGGCGGTTTTCGATGAGTTTCTTCGGCTCAGTAACGAGGTCGACTTGCGCATTGATTAAAAGCATAACTCCTTCTTCCAAAAACATCTCTCAGACATGCTTGATGTTAATAAGGATATATGGCAGGAAATGCGCAACCTCGGCCTCCTACCAAAGCGAAAAGAGGAAGACTTGCACGGCCTTACACCGGGGGAGTTGAACGCTCACTTTGCCAGAATTTCTGTGTCCCCCCCTTGAAAACATAGATGGTGCAATGGATGCCGTTCTATCTGTAACCGAGGAGGGTTTCTCTTTCAAACCAGTCGCTCTAACAAAGGGAAACCAAGGAGTCCGGGAAACGGATTTTTGCGGGCATTGGAGAGTCGATTTCTGGGACCTAAAAATAAAGTCCAGTGCTCACATTTCCATC
>UXGD01004106.1:0-18094 GCA_900474315.1 Torymus auratus
GTATCACGGATTTAGCTGATTCTTTGGGATATGTTTTTGAACATAGAAATATGATAAAAGCTGCAATATTAGACCCTAACGCTCAAAAAAACTAGTTCTAAGCACATTTAGCTTTATTTTGAAAAAATCTTGAAAAAAACCTTTTCTTAAAACGGCAATTATTTAACTTTAGAATATCTTAAATACCACTTCAAGTAGAAAAAATAAAACTAAAGAAAACGAGCTTTAATTTACTGTTTTAAGGATTAAAAAATGTCTATTCCTTCCAAAGTTATGAACGTTTGAATTTGAGCATCGAAGGTGCACCAAAATACGCGCGTAGTCGAACATTGAATTTTGGGGGTTAAACATGCTCAAATTTACACGTTCATAACTTTGGAAGGAATCAACATTTTTTAATCCTTAAAAAAGTAAATGAAAGCTCGTTTTCTCTAGTTTTATTTTCTCTATTTCAAATGATATTTAAGATATTCTAAAGTTAAATAGATACCATTTTAAGAAGAGGTTTTTTTGAAGACTTAATGTGCCCAGAACAAACCTATCCCAAAGTTTCAGCCGAATCCGTGATAAGGATCCTCTCCTAGTAAGTAGCAAAGATTGACATGGTAAAGATTCGTTCTCGAAATTGAATATATCCATCATTATATACTTAAGAAAAATATAAAGTGCCACATTTTCTCCATACAATTTCACACTACCTATAAAACTCCCAAACGAAACGAATACCTCATCCCCTTATAATTAAAGCCGGCGTCATTATTCAGCCTTTTTCCCTCTCTCCCTCTCTCTCTCTCTTGCGCGCGCACGCGTGCGAAAACGAAGCCCGCGGGGCCCGTTTTATAATCGAGTCGGCACGTCGACCTCTTTCCTCGCGCGCGGCCTCCATCTTCCGCCGCCTCGCGAATCCTTTATGCGCTCATTATTCCCGGCTGCTCTCTCTCTCTCTCCCTCTCACTCGCTCACGAGCACGCACGCGGAAATCCAAAAAGTTCGCTTGCCCGGCATAACGTATAAGCGGGTGAAAATGCGAATCACGTATAGAGGTGAAGGGGTGGCAGGGGTGAGAAAGAGCGAGAGAGCCTGTTTAATTCCTAGAACAGACGGAATAAGTCTGAAATCTCAATCAGAGAGGACTCGGGGGCTGCGAGCGAGCGGCGCGTGGCACGGGGCGCATTAACTCTCGGCAGGCGCGCGAGACTGAATGCGAATCACGACGGAGCCGTCCGGCTTCCTTTTTAACGGGACTCTGTGTGTAGTGTATATATACCTATAGGGGTGAGAGGAGACGTGCCGAGCTGCAAGGGAACAGAGGTGTCGAGCTGCCGCAGCTGCCGGGGGAGAGAGAGAGAGAGAGAATTTCTCGAGGAGGTTTCAAAGTGTGCCGCGGTTTAAAGCTCCAAATGGATTTTTCCATCAGGGTATATTTCTTTGTATGGCCCAGACATACTCTCTTAGCGTTTTCTTATCAGCCACTGAGATTTATGGCGTTCTGCGTTGAAAATTCTTAATAATAAATCTGTCAAAAATAATTGTTTCAAATTCGAGAATAGGATAGGAAAATCTCTAGAACATTTCAAAAGTCAAAAGTTCTAGAGATCTTCCCATATAGTTATATAATATATTATATTTATTATATTGTAGAGACTTTCTGGCGCGCTAAAGATCAATGCTATATAATACCAACACTCGCATTTAAGTAGATACAGTCGAACAAGGCTAGATATCAACTGACCCCATCAATGATTCAACTATAGTGCTGTACAAAATAGAAGCAAGACAATACCCTCATTTTATTATACATTACTCTTGTCGATAATGATTGATTAATTGAGCAATAGAGGAAGTATCGATAATTAACGCAAGCACACATGAAATACACACCCCACTGTGATTCCTCTCTGACACGACCTTAGAAGCCAGTATCTCGCCCCCTCACACAGCCTTTCTCTCTCTCTCACTCGCCGACGTATCTACCACTCCCATATACATATATACACGGCGTAGCACGGCGCGCGTTATCTCCGGCGCTCGTACAATCCACGTTCTCTCCGCTCTGCGCACGAGCAACAACGTCTACTTATCGCGCACGCCCGTGGTAAATTGCATTACGCGAGCTCTCGGAACATTATCGCTTAGAGGCGACGTGGCGCAAATGTGAATCTACCACGCTCTCTGTTCTCTCTCTCTCTCTCGGTTGCATTCGCTCTTTGGGATGTCACCACGCGCGCCGTCGGACAATGTGCCAATATCACCGACGGTATATCGGGCCGGCCGCGTTGACGTTTACGACTTTGTCTCTCGTTCTCTTGCGAATGAGCGGCTGCGATGGTACGCTTTATATATGTATGTATATATAATGTATACATATATATATTTCGGTTATCACGCGAGCGAGCAAACGTGATGTGCGGGTAATGGATTCGAGACGGGTGTATAGTGCGAGCGATCCATCTTTTTTTTACAATGTAGCGTCGTTTCTTCTTATTGGAAGGAGAGTGCGAGGAGTGTGATAAGCAGGTGGCGAGTATGTCGACGAGGTTCTGATGTATGAAACATGAGTGAGGAGAAAAGAGATTCTTTCGATGCGATATGCGTCGTTCGTTTCAAAAATTTAAAATCTAAATAATATTGAAATTGAAATTGTAGAACACCTCTTGAAGATCTCAATTCATTTATCTTATCTATTTTTAAATACACTCAAACAAATGGTATATTTATATATAGAGCAAGCTTCCGTTATGAGCAAAAAAGACTGATCAGGTGAATTTTTTGTCTGCAGCAACATTAAAAGTTAAGAAAAGCTACGTATATGGATATCGGTTCCGTGCAGCTAATATCTTACTTATTATATTATGAAACTACGGAGAACTTATATGTATAAAATTTTCTATTAAACGTTATCACAAAGTAATTGAACTTTAAACAGTGTATAAAGGGCTCACGATGAAGACTATAGAGATATGACGAGAAAATCAGCGCGAAGTTGAATATTACAATATAGAAAATTATGCACTCGAAATACCAAAGGCATTATGTAATTTTGGGATGCGAGGGACTGGAATAAAATGAAATATTCCTATTAAAGGCGAAGGTATAAATAAAATAGAAAATAGATAATACTTATAGAACTCTCCACAGCTCAGTCAGAGAGCTGTGAAATCAGACAGCCAACGTAGTTCGACTCATATTTGATATATGCAGGTATGCATAATATAGGTACTTTGATTAAATTACTCTAATCAATTATTACCAGATTCACAATCATTTAAAAATAATTGCTCAATCAAACAAACGAGGCATCTTTCAAGGCATGTTAATATGTGTCGAAATTATTGACGAACAGCATTATCTTGAAGCACATCAATGAAGTATAAGGTATTCCAAATAATCGCTAATTATTGAATATCGTTCGCGCGCAAACCCTCGAAAAACCACTAAATTCACAAAACTTTTCATTCGGCTACAAAAGAACCCGAGGAACCGCATGAATAGAAATTCCATTGTCCCTCATCAGACGCGTAAAACGTCCGAAAAACACGGAACTCGTGGGGGAGAAGTAAAATTCTGAATCAATCAGGGCCGGAAAAACGGCGAGGGAGTCTTTCTTTTTATCCGTCTCTCCGTCTTTCTTCGAGGAAAGCCTCTGGCAAGGTTAAAGGGCTCAATGGGGCGTGCGGATGTTCCGACGACGCGATCCAGGAGAGTTTTGCGGCTCGCGTGCAGGAGCAAGAGGCTCGAGGGGAACTAATGAGCGCAAAAATGGCCTCGCATTAATGGAAGAGAGAGAGAGAGAAAGAGGGGACGAGCGCCCCCGCCGCGGCTGGGCCAGCCGATAAAACTTGGAGGGTTAATGTACCGGCTGCTAACGTTTTGATTCATTTCATCCGGCGATAATTAAGAGGCAGCCGCGCGGTTTGCCGCCGAGCTGAGCTGCGACCTCTTATAAAGACTTTAATCGACTACGCCGTTTGGGAGATTGGTGATGATTTTAAATCGATTCGAGGCGACGAAATGATCGAATGCTTATACCATCGTCTGATTAAAAAAAAATAATAAAACCTACCAAAAATATAATTTGTGCCGGGAAATTCTACTTTTTTGGGTTATGCATCGGATATGAGCCTTTTCAATTAAAAGAAAACCAAAATTATTATCAAAAGTATTTTTTATACTTACATGTGAACAAAATAAAACGCACGACCACTTGCTAGAAGCTTTCAAAGTCAATCGAAAAGAAAGGATATAATTACGATCCGTCTTAGCTCTGCTCGAAAAATATTCCTTCCCCTCCCGTTCACTATACGGCAGTGTAAATCAACCACGGGGAAATTCCACCCATAGAAAATCGAATTTCTCCAGCGTCCCCTGCACCCATATACCTTGTCCATTCACACCCACCGTCAAATTACAACTCTCATCCGCTATCCCTATATATATATATCCCCGACGTGAGCGCGCGTCTTCGGCTTATCTCCCTCAACCGGCCCGGCTGCCGTCGTCTCTCTCTGGTATAAAGTCGCGCTGCGGGGTCAATGTATATAGTCCCGGAGCGAGAGAGAGAAAGAGAGAGAAAAAGATAGAGGGGGATATGCTGAAAAATTTCGCAGCCCTCGCGCGCGCACTTGTGTATACGTATATAGGTACAGAGTCGACGCACGATTTCCAATAACCGGAAGCTTAGGGCCGCCGGCTGTCGCCTCCGTTCTCGCCGTCCCTCGACGCCGAGCGTGACTAAACATACATACATAGGAGACGCGCGGGCGTGCGCAGGCGAAACTTATTTTTATGTGCGAGACCTTCGCTTTCGCTCCTCGTCGTTTTTCGCCGCCCCTCTATAGCGCTGTACCTCGTTCGACATCCATTTCCGGCCGGTCCACTTTACGATGCGAGCCAAGCAGTCAGCGATATCGCTGCACGAGCAACCGAGTCTTAAATTGCATCAGGTGCGGGGGACACGCCGGGAGCGTCAAGAGGACGAAAATTGTCTTCTGTTAGTATGATGCTTCTTTCGAATAAATTTTTAAAATGGAGACGAATTTCGGATTGTCTCCTACTTTTTACATTTACACATATGCATATTGCGTCGATCAAAAAATTATTCTTTATTAATTTTAACATGAAAATTACTGATCTTCATGTGTGAATATGTATCATCGTAGTATTATCATTTTTAATCATAAACATATCTACTTGCATTGTTTAATTTCAGCTATGAAAATTGTCAACTATCGCGCGCGACCATACACATCTGGTTATGAATTTTGATCGCGTTCCTGAATAATGGAGGCTAATTTTGCGAGAAAAAGCCACGCAGGTATTTCGAATGCGTGATGTCCACAGGGGATCATTCGTTCATGCGCTGGTATTTTCATAACCGGAATCCGAGTTTCCCCCACTATATCCTTTTCAATAAAGCATTTTCATTAAACGTATTTTCCTTAGCTATAATATCAATTCCACGTTTCCCAAAATTTTCATGACATTCGTGAAGCGTTACGATGTTTTACCGTTTAAAAAGCTATACCTACTGTGTATACCTTTCTGTATGTATTCATTGTTCCAAATTGTGCGGGAAATCCTATCAAGGACGGAAAGGCCGTACTGATAATATATAAATGCGCATAAAAAAGGCACAATTTCAAGTAGAAAACTGCCACATTATACTCTGAGCAACCAGCAGTGCCTTCCAGCAGAAGTTTTTAAGTTATGCAAGAAGTTTAAGAAAATTTGAACAACAACAATCTCCTTTCGTGATATTTAGGCTCATGTATAACACAAACAAAACTTTAATTCTGTCGCGTGGTTAATTGTGCCCAAAGCAGGTATTTCGTAGCAAATTAATAGGTCATCAGTAACACCCCTAGTCAAAATAATGCCATGAATAACATTTCTACAATCTATCATAGCGTTTTTTAAAAACTATATCTAGATAAAAATTATGAATTTTGATGATGTTTCTAGAGATATATTTCATTAGTTACTTATAATAAAATAATATTTCATATAAAATATCAGTTGATTAACGTTTTTATCCTATTGTTGCATGTATTTTGAAGTCGTCAGAGTGTACGCTGAATATTTCTAAAATTCTCTAGCAAGACGCAACTATTCTTGTATCATTAGAAGAAATATACCTTCTTATTGTGTCTACTTTTTGAATGAGAATCCAGTTTTTTTCAAGATATTTTATTATACCCGATGCAAGATTCAATGGTGTCCCTTAAGAGTCATATTAAACAGTAAATATAACGCATTATACGATCGACTAAAAAGGAAATGGAGAATCAAAATTTTGACTTGGTGAGACTGAACTAACAAAACTAATTTAAAGATAATAAAAAAACTGTTTCCCACATTTTGTGGGTAAAGTTCCATTTTGCACCCGCAAACAGATAGGAAAACCCTACTTAGCTCGGGCTAAGTATCCCTTTAGCCCTTCGTGCACTAAGTAGCTGGGTATTTTTTGCTCTAAGCAGATCTGCTTACTTTAGTTCGACCGCCTGCCGTGGGATGCCGCCGAAATCAGCCACTTCTGAGTATTAGTACACCTCGATTTCTTTTATATAAAAACACAAAACATATACTCACACACCACAAACACGCACACACACACACCCCACGAAAATATCCGCGGATATACGTATCGACCATCTCTTGATGTGGCAAATCTCCGCAACAAAAGAGCGGATAGAACCGAGAAGCAGAAAGAGAGAAATAGAAAGAGACCTACGGAGAGAGAGAGGGCGATTCCGATTCCCGCGCCCGGGCTCGGAGCAATCGTCCAGAGGCAGCACAGATAGGGTAGGGCCAATGCGCTGAGCCCTTCCTTCCGCTTGAGAGTTATTGGCCATTGGACTCTCTCTCTCTCTCTCTCTCTTTCTCTCTCTCCTTCTTCCCCGCGCACTCGCGCCGACCATAAATAGTTGAAAAAAGTTCCGTGCGGCTAGCTGAACGGAGTCTCGAGAAAAATAAGTCGTATATAGGTACATATCGAGCGAAGACGAGAAGTAGCATTATGATGCGTACAGCTCACGGTCTCTCGCTCTTCACACCTATTTCTTAATATTTCCAACGCGATTTATCGTCTTGCAAATCCGAGATTCGCGCATACTGAGATGTAAATCATTACAGGGATAGGGAGGGAATTGGTAGTCGATAAGCGTCATGAACTGGATGAATTTTGTTGAAAACCTGAATGCATAGAAAATATTTTTGAAATTTCAAACCGCTATACTGAATATGACGGATTCCCCGCAAATTGATTCTGTCTTTTTTTGAGATCATCCTGCAAGTTTGAAAAAAATCATAAATATTCTCTAGATAGAGTACTTTAAAATATTGAAAAAGTTTTGTAAAATTTTGGAAAAAAGCTTGCCCCGGTTTTCCTGTTTAGATATAAATCGACTTCTCATTTAAAAGTATGCTTAATTCATGAAATCCATTTTTTGTTACTAAAGTTAACTTTTGAAAGATATATACATATATGCATATAGAAAAATCATATGAATAAATATAAGCGATTAAAAAGCAATATATGTGCCATGCACGATGTGAAAATGATTAATATTCTCAGAAAATTGAAATCGAAATAAATAATCTTGGTATAAAAAGCCTTTCTATTCCCAAACGAAACTCTTAAATCACGCGCGATAATACAATGTATTGCATATAATATAATTTCAGAGCCGTGAATCTTTTCCCGAGCGTATACATCACGCTATATGCAAAACTAATTTTGAATTCCCAATATCGAGATAACGTTTTTCCGGAAGCCCGCGCACGCACACATGCATATAATACGATATACTATATATACTACGCACACTACTGTACGACGCTCCCCCTTTTCCTTCTCTCCATTCAGACGCTCTTCCCTATATATATATACATATGTAAAGACGCCTCAAGGTCCAAAGGCGAAATTATATACGGCGAACGAGAGAGCGCGCACTTGTGCGAAAATTCAAGAATACACACACACACACAAATCTTTCACGAGCGCATCATAAAATGTCGTCGATCTATAAAATGTAAGATTCGACGGGGGGTTATTAAAGAATAAAAATAAAATGGCGGTAACCGGAAGAGTAAGCAGACTCTCCTCGGGCCGTCCCATCCCCTATGTCGATGGGTTATTCCGCCGCGCGCTTTTGTGGACTGTTCGGCCCCTCGCGCCGAACGATCTTGGATTTTACGAGCCACGTAGTCGCTGTTTTCCCGTAAACGTACGTTTTAAAGGACTTGATGGCCCGAGTCAAGAGCGCGCCTTCTTCCTTTTCGCCGCGTGCGCAGCACTTCTTTTTACCGGCCGTATAGCAGTGCGCACGTAATTCCCCCTCTTATACCTACTGCGGGCCCGCCTTTTATTCCGCATCGGGCGAATGTACATTAATATTCAAAAGTCGTCGACGTTGTCGTTTCGACGAATCGGGGGCGGCATGAAAATAAAGAAGACGTCATTGGAAAAAGTAGAACGGGAATCTTCAAATTAATCGACAAAATACATGTTAAGTGTAATATATACATGAGACGTGTAATAAGCAACCTTTTGCGATGAAATTAAACGAGGCGAGAAGATCGTCGAAGACAGCTCATGTTTGCTGCCTCTCCTTTACGCTCGTCGGCGGTGAAATTGCGGCGGTGAGCCCCCTAACGCGACCTAAATAAAACCGCGAGTGATGCGAGCATGCGTCTCGCTCGTCGACGACGTGCGCGGGATAGCATGCAGGATCCAGCAATCAAACACGCCCCGTGCCGCCGCACAGCTATAAAGCTCTATATGCGCCTGCGCTCTTTTGCGCTCGAGTGTTTTATTGGCGCGTGTGTGCACACGGGGTACAAAGCGGATGAGGCGTAGTAGTTGTCGCGACAGGAACATATACGCGGGTTGATCGTGCGCTCAATTTTATCGATTATTCAAGTAATACGTGCCTTATGAGGTTATACCGATCTATGGTACTATATAGGGTCTCACTTTGCAGCATGAGAACAATTTAGTTTAGAATATTTTATATTTACGTACTATATCTACCCATAGAACCTTAAGCACATACAAAAAAAAATTAACGTTGTAAAATTCGTATAGTAGATAACACCATACTGTTTGTCTTACAAATAAGTAAATAATTGTTATCGTCGAGAAAGAAAAATCTGTTCTGTAAACCTATTACTCACAGTATACACAAACGCAAATGAAAAGTGAAATATTTAGTGCTGTACCAATTTGCATGAAAAAGCAGTTCACTGTTGGACCAATTCTGCACAAATATTTTTATATCCTAAAATGGAAATTTGTAAACGATGGAGAAAAACCCTATATATACTTCAAAATAAAAATTTCACCCGCGTCGGATAGAAACGAGAAATGAAATAAATTGTTTGCCGCTTCGAAAAGCGTTATTCATTGAAAGAGTCGACAATTTTGAATTTCCAACTGACCAAGTTGACGTAGAACACCCTGCACTTCGGGTAAAATGAAAACTGAAATAGCTCGCGAACTTGCTGCCTGCAGTATAGCGAGTGTATTGTGTTGATGTATACTTTTCCCTCTCTTTCCACTACGCTCAGCGTGCTTTGTATATTATTCCGGTCGAATGAAAAATGTAATGAACAGTAATACGCGACACGGCCGAGTGAGAAATAGCAACTATAAATAAATAAAAGCGTAAGCGTATAAACGAAAATAGAAAGAAGTACCGAAATGGCACTATAAGCGCATGAATTACGTCAGAAAATTGGAAAATGTAGGTAGCAGGAGAGTAAGAGACAAGGGGAAACTAATTTTTTCATTACGATCCGTGAATATCCTGTGCGCCGCTACGTTTTAATTAAACATGTACCCGCAGATAGCAGTATTTGACGTGAATGAAGTCAGACAACGAAGTCAGAGACGAATTAGCGATTGTGCCGGATTTCACTTATGTCCAAATGTTTTAATTTAAAAGCAGTTATTTGAATTCTCCGAAGCTTATAAATTTGACAGTACTGTATAAATATATCATCTGTGGTTCTCAGATACTTGGCTATCTAAGTCGAGCAAATATTTACAAAATCCACTTCCAGCATAGAACTTTTAAGCAAGGATACGCTCATGGGGATATTGGAAGAGGCCTAAATTTAGACATTTCCTCCTTGTACTGGAGACAAATTAAAACTTTTAAACGTCGTTAAAAAAACTCTGCTAAAAGGCTACAATAATTGTTTTTTTTTTTCAATCCAATCATCTCTTGTTAAATATCTGGAAAATGGTGTTAAAATTTGTTTAACATTATTGACTTTTTTCACCAGGCATCTTTTTCCAATATTATACTAAAAATTTATTTATCAACTATGCGCCCTGAATATGTACTTCGTACACCGTTTCTTTCATAGTTTCCACAATATCCACCAAAAATTTGAAAACATCCCCATTTCTAAAAGAAATACACAACCCCATATAAATCGATGGTATGCACACCGATAGTCAGAAGTCCCAATTAAGCGAACGAATACTTTTATCACATTCATTCCCAATCACCGCGCAAACGTATATATTCTCCCGGTACACGCCGCTACCTTCGTCGCAAAACGAAAAATAAATCTAATAACACCGCGTGTAGCGTTCATTATAACGGAACGAAACTTTTCATATGGCCGATCGGCGCATAAAGCTCGCGCCCGCCACATCCGACTCGGAGAGGAAATCAAGTAAAACGATATTTTATTGAAAAGCTCAGCGCGCCATACGCGAGCCTCCCTCCCCGTCATTATTCAAATGTTATATACGCGCGTACGCGTCCGTGTATATGGGAGAGCGAAGGGAGAGGCGATGATTACTGACGGGAAAATGACGGCTAACGAAATAAATCGAGCGCCCTCGCGTATATGCTTGCGCACTGGATTTGCCTGCGCGTAGCCGCGTGAATTATTGCAGCAGGCCGCGATTGAGCGCGAGCGATCGGCCGTGAAAAAAGCGCGCGCTCGCGCTATATATCTTAATCCTCGGCAGACGAGCGCGCGCGCGCGCGTAATTCAAGAGCGATTTTCGTTGCACACTCGCTGGAAGAGTGCGCACGCGGGGGAGAATTTCGCGCCATTCTGTTATACGCGCTCGTTTCGTTTTATTTTTGAGATCGCGCGCGAGCGCACCACGCATTGGTATATACAATTAACTGCGAATTTTGAGTTCAATTTTCGCGCTTCGACTGCGGAACAAAACGAAGCGGGACCGCCGGACTGCGTATTTATAATATATATGCGAGCATTGTGTAAGGTCTTCGCGAGTTGAACATAATGTTCTGAATTATTTTTTCTCTTTGATAATCTTTTATTTATCCAACGTTGTTTTGCATGGCGGTATTTTCAATAGTTTATCGCGCAGGACGCTGCGGGAATATTTATGAAAATTATGCGTACATACCAGCGTGGCTGCGGTCTGCGTGGAAACTGTTTTTATACATAAAGTAGCTCATACATACTCTACTCTCTTGGCATTTTAAAACGTTTTTTTTACGTTTTCTACTATTATGTACGTTATTCCTATACTAATATTGGATTTTTCGAATAGGTATATATATATATCAAACACAAACATGAGTAGTCAAACTTGTTTATTTATACTATAGTCGTGAAATACAGATATTAAAAAGCCTAAATATTTAAATTTTATGTAAAATTTATAATTTGCAATAAAAATAATTATAAAAGACATTACATATTTAAACCTAATTGATATCCTTAATATCACTTTGTTATTAAAATGCCCTTAGCAATGACTGTAAAACTATGACTGGATACAAAGTGTGAATAAACGTGTCGATCTAGTTCAAAAGTATAAAAAGATACAGTCAACCATGTTGAGAGCAATAAAGTTTTAATATCATGCCAAAAACGAGGTACTCGTGTTGTGCTGTAACATTACGTATATAGCACACAATAAAATACTGACCGTAAACTCTGCTCCTATTCTTCTTTATGCATCGCATATTATATATATGCACAATTAAATCTTTGGGCTATTCCAATCACAGCTGATAGGTGAACGTAAACATATCCAATATATGCGGTACACGCTCTACTGTGCGTAAATAACAGTAAACTATACCAAACCAAGGACACGAAAAATTTTCACATTATCAAACCTCTTTAGTTGTAGACATAAATCAAAATGCTTAATCGTCAAATTTGTTATTTCCGAACTACATTTGAGGTGCACCAAAGTACAAAAACATGATTATTTTCTTTTTTCCTCTCGAAGAAAATCTAGCCAGTGGTTCGTTCGCTCCAATCTCACTGCTCCTCGGCCAGCTCCAACTTGATCTCGGCCATGCCGTTCATCTTCTCGTCGAGCGGCGTCGTCGTGCCGTCCCCAGCGCGGCCGGCAGCCTTTCTCATCTCCCAGGCGTGATGCATCGCCCAGACGGCGAGGGGCCGCATGTAGCCGATCGCCCTGTAGACCTTGTGCTCGTAGAGCGCTTCCGGCGTCTCGTAGCCCATCCCAATCTTTTCGTAGACCGTCCTGTAGACGCCCTCTGCCGTGCGGAACGCTTCCTCGATCATGCCCTGAAAGCAGCAGAGCGACGTGGAGAACATCAAAGACGGAATTTGCGAATGAATAGCTTATATGGGGGATCGGATCAATGGACTCGGAGTTGAGTGGTTGGACGTATAACGTGGTTGGCTAATGGTCGATTTCGAAATCACTGCGGAATTTGCAAATGAATTAAAGGAGGTAGATCGCGGGAACGAAGATTGGCGGTGCTTGTATTTTCGAAATGATACTTTCGTGTAGATATTATAAGGGCGACTGCATAGAGTGTAGCTATAGGTAAACGGGAAAAAATGATATTTAATCGTATTGAGTTGGTCTTAGTTCACATGTAATTATTGAAAAGCGTTCACAAAAAATTTAATTAAGTAAAACCGGATGTTCGCATTAATCGTTCCAAAATTACCTAATACAAAACTTAATATTTTTGGTATCTACTGACACTACAGAGAAAAGAAGTCATTTTTAATTTCATTTTAATCTATATATGTTTTCCGACAAGATCTGTCACGATGATTTATTTACTAACCTTATATAATGTACTTAAAGGCATTTCCGTATAAAAAATAAAAACTCAATTTTCTATAGATCAATATTGTAAAATGTTCATTTTATGAACAAGTAATTAGTTTATTTTAATTTTCATTTATTAAGCTGAAAGGCTTTGATATCCGATATTACTTCACGACAAAGTATCCAATTTTGTCCCGAAGCACAAAAAAAAAAAACAAATTATTTACTTTTCGCAGTTGATGTAACTTCAATTATAAAGCGAAATTACTTATATCTTATTAGTATATATATATTAAAGGATGGCTGAAACGAAATTTTATGTACAATAAGCTTATTATAATATTCAAAAGGCGTTTCTGCATAAATTGACTGGATGAACAAATGATGAACAATATTTTATACAATAATAATATTTATCGCAATTTCAGCGTTAAAAACTATTTTTGCTCAAGTTTATACATAAAAGTACTTTATTTCACTCGCTTAAATTTTAACAGTACAATAAAAGCCAACTTTTAGGATAGGCGGTCACGTTTGTTGTGTATTTACGGTGTGGAAATTTGTAAATATTTTTTACTACTTACACGTGTATACAGATAACATAGAACAATGGTATTTTTATTTACAAAATACGCTCCCGGGGATCTGCGCTTCCATACAGCTATATGTTCAGTAATATTATTAAACATCATCCTTAAATTTATTGGTTCAAAAATGTTAATCTTCAATTTTCACTTGTCAAAGTAATAAAGTTATGGACGACGTTTAAAAAATAGAACGTTTAAAGATTTTATTCAAAGTGAGTGACAATGAGAACGAAAATAAAACAATCAGTCAAGCAATTATATTATACCAATATACATTCAACCCACTCTTCGTAATGAATTAATTGAATTATAAAAATGTAATATTACTCCGATTGAATTATGATGTCATTAATGGTATAATATAATAATAGTATTCAATTATTATTTATAATTTTACGAGTGAAAATAGTTAATTCGAGAAATTTTCATAAAATAAGGTCTGGCATTAAATGGCCGCTGGCTGTATTTCCGGTTAATTTACTCGAATATTTTCTCATCGAAGACTATATACTTCTCAGCCCATATCAATATACCATTTATCAGCCATTAAACTAGCAATACGAAAATAATATAAAAAAATAATCAAGCTCATTTACAACGGGGGCGCTCATATTACCCGCGATTAAAGCCGGAAAATGCGCTCTCTCGCGCCTGGGGGTAAAAACAAATGGCCCCCGCCGAATTCGAAAGCGCGGATGCGCCACATAATTCAATGCCCTTTGGCGCCATTCATAATCGCATTTTTCGTACGCGGGCCCCATAACGCCATAAACTTTCGGAATATATGTCGCGGAAACCTTCGCCGACTCTCCGGGGGTAACAACCTGTACTTTGTCGGCCCCGCCTCCGCGCTCTTAGCCCATTCTCAATTTTTCAAGTGAAAATGTGGCCAACATCTGGCTTGCGAGGAACGTTATACCCGTTGCACAAAGCTCCGAGCGATATTTCACGCTTCGGAGTTGAGTGTGATTTTGTACACGTGGGGAGGGGGTGGAGAGGAAAAATAGTGCGCTGCAGCAGCTCACCTCGTGGATGAGGAGGGCGGCAAGACCGTAGGCGACACCCGTCCACATCTCCTCGCTTTGTATGCACGAGTAGTCGATCGAGCCCGCCGGGGAGAAGCCGTTGACGGCGCCCTGCTGGCCGTTCTTGTACTTCAGCACGTTGTTCTGAAAGACGGTCTCGAGCGCCGACTTGACACGCTCCTTCGGAAAGACCTGAAAGCATTCGATTCACGTTCTTCGCTTTAAAGGCCTTTTGCCATTATTTTTCGCCCTTGTATGAGCCTTTTACGATTTTAATTTACATTCTACTTTATATACCTATATTTAAATCGATTAAACTTCTTAGCATTATTATTTTGTATTAAACTTTTAGAATTTATTTATAAATATAATATGTTTATCAAAATTTTTATATTGCTGCATTTTCGTTAGTGACGTTTCTTCAAAAAAAAATATAGCAGTATTATTATAGTAATAGTTTCTGTTGTAGAGAATCATTACATATACTTTACAGATCTGCCTACAGTACTTTCAGTCTTTTTCCATTATTTGCTATTATGTCGTTTTTACGACGAAATTATAGAGAACAGTTATAAGAAGGAAGTAACTAATATTCAGACATCAGTTATAGACTTACCTCGTAGTTAAATCCGCAAGCCCGTAGGAGCCAATGGCCGCAAAGTTGATCACTCATAATGCTCTTACTATGTTCATTCTTGCCGCAGTCGAAATTATAATATTGTCCTTTGAAAATATTAAAGGTTTTTATATAATTTATACATGCAAGAGGTAAGTATAAAGGGCAATACAATTTCAGATTAGTATAAACACGTATTTTCAAAAATCAATAATACTTTTATACAATATTAGCTTTCAAATCTTAAAGCGATATGCGAAAACTCAAATATTATATTGCAGAGATCTTGTAAATTTGCTTTAAAAATTCCCCAAACCTTCGAATTTCATTTCAGCCAAATGACTCGAAATCTATATCTCTCTTCTCACCTAAGCACCTACTTCAACAAGAACCTCCTAGAACGCACGCGCAGCGAGACTTGAATGAAGAGGAGAAAAAAAATCACTTTACTCACCGTTCCAGAGCTTATCCTGAAAGGCTGCCTTGCCGCGCTCGAGAATCTCGGTGAAGCGCACGCCATCCTCGTGCTCGTCCAGCAGCTCGGCCATTTTTACGGTGCACTGAAGTGCGGCGATCCACAGGCCGCCGCAGTAGGCGCTGCACCAAAACGAGAATCCCGGGAATTAAGGAGCCGCTATATGCGTCGAATTAACGAGGACTGTGCCCGCCTACGTTTATATACACGCGCCTTGGGATTCGACTGGTACGGGTTATGCGAAATTTCTCGAAAATCATTGAGACTGGGATAACCGTTATAGTTTAGCATCGAAAGTTGAAAATTGGTTCGAGAATTCAGACTCTAGTTTTTCACGTTTAATTGGTATGGTACCGAAATTATGTGGGATACATAATTGGTAAGTATAATTTATCGTATGATAATTATTACGTGTATATACGATTGAAGATAGTGGTGAATATTTTTGCTAAATTCGTCAGACTTTTTTTCATCGTTGCTTTATTAATAGTATTATCATGACGCTATAGGCATGTTGCTCGCATGTCGGCCTCAAGCATCGCGGGCGAAACTCGATCTTGATGAGCACGGGAACGAGAAACGTTAATTAACTACATACTCTGCACGCTTATTTATTTCTGGGTTCCGTGCATTATCATTACGATAGCTTAATAAGAGGAAAAATAATACTCCCTAAAATTTCGGTATACAGTGGAGGCAGATTATGATTATGCTTGAAACGAAATTTTCGCAAAAATATACGAATTTAAAGCGAATTATTCGAGACTTTTTCGAAATTTTGAAATCTAAACGTCACGGAGGAAAATATGTAAACGCGCTTACGTCTTGGGAAAAATCTCGAAAATAGCAGCGGAGGCGGCCGAAAACACGCGGTCGGATCGACGGGGAAGGAAGGAAGGAAGGAAGAAGCGACGTGCATGCATATAAGGCAGTGGCGCGGGGGTATATTCGTATTCATACCTCGGACCGCTCATCACCCAGCAGTCGTACGTCTGGTCGGGGAAGCCGCCGTTTTCTATGAGGCCGTCGTTGTCCTGGTCGAATGCCATGCTGTGCTCCAGAACCTGACGAAAATAACGTATATACGGGCTCGATGTGTATATTTTTGCATGCGACTCGTGGCATTGCCTTACTGCGAGGTAAAGCATTTTACTTTTACATTTTTCGTGAAATTTTTTGAAGGAAGAACAATTTGAAAGAAGTTGTCGAAAATTTTTTCATGATTTTCGTTAATTTTCGAAAATTTGAAACGCAGATTAGTTGGCAAGAAAAGGGTTATCGCATTATGAGGCGTACTTACGTCTTTAATAGTAGACCAGAAATCTCTCAACTGATTTAAGTCTTTATTGAAATGGTACATCCTATAGCAGCTCAAAATGAATTTAGGATTTAGATCCCGCCACTGCGATACGTCGTGGATTGGATAAGCATTGATCATATTAAATGGCTCTTCACCTAAATAAAGGCAAATTAAATTATATCATTATCGTACCGACCGGACAAAGGGCAGTAATTCGTTATAACCCAATTATTATTATAATTAGCCAAATTCGCTGACATCTTAAAAAAGTCTTGGAACGTGATTTTGTCATTTTTCTTTATAAGAATTTTGGACGGTGCCATTGAAATTTTGACTTATCACTTTTTTGCAGACTAACTGATAATTACATTACGCGCAGGGCAAGCGAATTTAGATAATTCGTTTATCGCTAATTGTAATAATAATTGGGTTATTACGAATTACAGCTGTTACGTATTTCACACCGCCTTAAGGGGGCAAGCCTTAAGGGGTTAAAGTCTAAAAAAATAGAATTTAGTATAAATAGTCAAGTATAATTATTTTTTCAAATCGATATAAAAAACAAATTTATACCTCAAAAATATACATAAGAAACCACATTTTAGCACCTCCCTGGCTCCCATATTTTGATTTATATGTCTGAAATATAACCACTGGATTGAAGTATCAATTTTTCTATATCACCTCAGGGCATGTCTTCGACCAAATAAATGAGAGAGTGGGAAAAATCTTGGTTATACATATTTACACAGAATAAGTGGAGCAGATTTTTGAAAAATTTCAATTCACCCATTAATATCCATCTTTCCATAATTTTTTAATGATTTTTTCAATTTTTTCACATATTTCTATATAAAAATTAATTGAGTGTTATTTTCGAAATCTGCTCCACTTATTCTGTGTAAATATGTATAAACAATATTTTCCCCACTCTCATTCATTTGGTCAAAGTGTTCCAGAGTAGTGCTACATGCCCTGAGGTGATATACAAAAATTGATACTTCAATCTAGTGGTTATATTACAGACTTATAAATCAAAATATAGGAGCCAG
>UXGD01004107.1:0-18094 GCA_900474315.1 Torymus auratus
TTGACGATTTAAAACGATTAAAATTGCAATGATAGAGATCTTACAGATCTCTTATACAGAGCAAGATTCGCTGAATCAAGAACAGATTGGGAAAGTTAATGAAGGAAATTAATGAAAAAAGTATGTTGGTAAAGTAGGGATCGCGCGTGTACTCTGACTTTGAGCACAATCATCTTATAAAAGGAAGTATAATGTGACCGTCTAAAATGTTACTAAATATAGTCTGCATATAATAATTAGTCTACGTTTAAGAATGAAAAAATTTCAAAATTGTTCGAAATTACTTTGTTTTGTATATGTATATTTATATACTTGGCACTTACTTGTTTGACCTTTAACTCAGACAATTTTTTTCCAAAAGGGATTTTTGATTATTAATATTTTTATTCTCCACCAATTTTTAGTTGGGACTTCAACATCTGTTAAGTCTGAAGCTGACGCGACTAAGTTTGGTGTCGACAATCTGAGCCGTTGCGTCTGAATTTTTTTATCCAATTTATCTAGTGATTCTGAAATATAAGAGATAAGATATATTAAAGAAAAGGTTATTCATTGGAGTATCTATATATAATAGCAAAATTTTACTTAATTATTGACATAAGTGTAACTTTTTCGTACCTTCACAAAATAGGATAAAAGCACCAAATGGAATTGATGAACCCCCTAAAAGGATTTTATATTTCTTCAATTTATTGACTGGATGTTCAACATTTGGTATCGCTTTTTCGGAAACTATATGCAACGATGAATCATCCACCTTTTTAACGTAATAATACATTTCTGAAGAAAAAAAATCATAATTAAGATTTTTTTATTATAACAATTTTTTAAGAATTTTTTAAATAAAAATAAAAGGGGATTAAATTATTTGTTGATGATTGATTCAATTAAAAAAAAAGTTAAAGACTCATACTAAATATTAAGAATACACGATAAAAAAATCGTTGAAAAAACAGATCAGGCCAGATACATTTGTGTTGAGAAAAAATTTTATCGGTTTTTATTGGCATTTTACATATTTAGATTTTCTATTGTTTTAAATTGGAATTTTACATATACAAAATAGAGTAATCAGTATTTATTGGTCATTAACGTAAATGGTTGATTAATTAAACTAGAGCGACGAAATGTTAAGTAGTACATTACGCAACTAGTGCGCATACAAAAAGAAATAGGTTGTTCACGTACGCGAGTTTATTGAGTTGCTGCGCTCGCGGGCGACAAAAGAGACGGTGCGGCAATCTATTGCACACGCATTGCGTTATTGCTTATAAGTATACTAGCTACATTCAACGCGCTTCGCGCGTATTATTTATCTATTGATTTTTTTATTTTTGAGGTTATCAACACGATCAAGTTAGTTTCAATTTAAAAGTTAGTTTCAGTTTGAATTCTACGATAATAACCTAAGTTTGATAAATGAAATAATGAAATTTTTCTCATAATATTTTAATTATTCAGCAGTTTTGAATACTTAAACTCAAGAATTCAATCTTGAAAATTCAGACGTCATATTTTGGCGCCTATACTATATAGACCAATCAAATGAGTCTACAACAACCAATCAAAACAATCTTATTGTGATGACAGATTTCATCCATCACTTTTTTAAGAGAGGATATCTCGCGACGGATCCACCTTAAGGTGGCCGAATTACCCCAAATTACCTTATGTTAAAAAATTTTTTTTTAAAGCATCTTCAAGTCGCATTTTTGTTTTTTTCTTATGTAACAAACTAGGTATATGATGTACAGTTAAATCGTGTACAAAGTTGGGGCTGCCGCTTCCTGCGATTTATGTATTTTTATTTTTTTTCGATCAGGAACTTCAGACTGTTATAACTTTTGAAGGAATCAACTTTTCTTAATATTAAAAATATAAATGAAAGCACTTTCTTTCTAGTTTGATTTTCTTTTTTGAAACGCTGTGTAAAATGTTTTTGGGATACTTATGGCTGAGATTTAAAGAAGAGAGCTTTGTGCCATTTTTCTTAAAAATTTGCAACTTGAAAAAAATGTGTTTCAAAGATGCAATCAAGATGTGTTTCAATTGTACATACACGATTTTTCCCTTATAGTTTGTGATATGAGAAAAAAAGAAAAAACTCGTCCCGAAGGTACACCGTCAAACAAAAAATTACGACCCGTTTTGAGCCAGCCTTAGGTGTACGTTTTTTATGAATTTTCTCATATCGAAGTGGCACATAAATTATCTAACGGCTAGAAAAAGAAGCTGATTATAATGCAGATATTTTGTCCCAACATAATCAAGTAGGTCGTCATGCGCATATTCGGAAAGATTTGACCGATTTATATTTAGTACACAATTGTTTTGTGTGCTTCTTTGTAAATATCGTCATTAGGATATAACATTTTTTTAATAATTAAAATATTACTGAAATATAATTTTTACTAACGATGATATATGTAGATACTGATTTTAAATACAAACAACAAAAATATTTTTAATTCATTTATTGATAAAATATATTCTACTATTCGTTTCGAATTTAAATCTCATTTTGATCTCAAATACTTATACCTATAAGTATATAAGCTCAAAATTTTAATGACAACCCATCTACTCGTGATTTAAAATCAATAACAAGCTATTAGTTCCTGAATGAGAGATTAAAAAGTTCAATGAAATAACATTTAAATTGTGGATGAACAGCCTATCATGTGAAAAGTTTCACTTTCAGTCTTTACATTTTACTAAATGACGTCTACATGAGAATCATAAATCACTCATTGCAAGTAAAAAATATTGTTAAGTTAACCTCAAATATTTGAGTAGCTTACCAAACAATGACAGGTTTCCATCTTCAAATCATAAGTAGGTACAGGATTCGACCATTCTCTCTAAAGAAAATTGTATTAATTCCTTGAAGTTGTTATAAAACGGTTTTCTAAAAACGTAACTGTAATTGCATAGGTAATAATCATGGAAGTTGCTGGGTTCTCGGAGCTACTGGTACGCGCCTGACTCCTCGCAAAAATAAAAAAGTCGCGCGCGCTGTCAGACTTCGCTGCTGCGTGCGAGATCCCGATCACCGATAAGTGCGCGTGTGCATAATTTTGAGAATTCTCCAACATGACGGTCAAATACCTACCGTTGCGGCCATTCGAGACAAACGTCAGCTTTCTAGTTCCATACTTCCTTTACACTTATTTTGCTCTACTAACGCGATGACGGCCGTTTTGCAAGTGCACTCGAGATATAAGTACCAGCTCGTAAAAAAAATCAGTATGAATTCAGTATGATTTTTTTTACTTTCGTTAAAGCTGACTTATAAAAAATAATTGACATTTTCTGTCAGATAAAATTCCAAGACCAGAGAGGATCATCAAAATAACGTTTATCGAAATTACAATTAGCAGCGCCTAATTATCTCGCGCGTATTGCGGCGGCGAACCTAGGTCTACAGCGGCGCGTGCAAAGCACTTCAATAAGTACCACACTCTCTCTTATACGGTATCACTTTCAATTTTATTTTCTAGCCAAGTAGCGGGAGCGGAACTCGCCGGCTGAGCGCAGCAATAGGCGCAGTGCAGCCGGTAGAGGAAAGAGACGGTGCGATCTGAGAAGTGCGCCCCAGTGCGTCAAAGCTATAGGGCAGGGAGCCACGGGCGTAAACTTGACCGTCGGCGACGGTCAGGGACGGGAGTCAGCGACCGTCAGCTTGGGCACGTGTGTCGTGTGTGTGCATGCGAGTCCCGGCTGCGGTGCGGCGGCACTGGCGGCACCGAGCAACGGCGGCGGTGGCGGCGCGAAGAACATGAGGAAGACAAAGAGAGAAGAGCGCTGGCGGCCCGGAGGAGCAGCGACGGCGGCGGCAGCATCATCGTCGCCGACGACGACGGGACGACAGGCGCGCCGATAGAGGCGACGGCATCCGCGAACCGTCAAGGCCAGCGAAGTGTGTGGCTGCATTCGGAAGAGCCGCTCTTTGTGCGCGTGTGTGCGCGCCTTGTGTTCGTCGACGAGAGGAGAGCCGCCGCGCGCGCAAACTGCTGCCGCTGCAGCGCAGTCTGTGTAAGTCGAGTGGCCTACAGACCTACATTTGTGTCTAACGTTCGATTTTTTCTTTCTCTCTCTCTCTCTCTCCCGCTCTCCCGCGAGCAGAGCGCGCGCTCGGCCGGCCAAGAATCTGCACGACGCGGTGCTGCTGCGTGTGCACCAGCCGGCGAAAGTGTAGGCGGCGCCGGGCCGAGAAAAGCCAGCCGTGTCATCGAGTCGCTTTTTTCGAGTTGGTAAACAAGAGAGCGCGCGCCCGCCTCGACGAAATCTGCGAGTAGGAACAAGTCGCCGCGGCGGCAGCGCTGTCGCTGCTTCCTCGTGTTTCACTCTCCAGCGAGGAACTAGGAACTACGAGGATGCTGCTCGGGAGCAGCCGGATGTTCGTCTGAGGCCGGGGAGTTGACAGCTTATTCGTGACCCTCGCCCAAGATCTGCGGCCGAGAAGGAGAGGGAGGGAGCGACAACACTTTCCGCTCTCGTAGTATGTGTAGTAGCTTACACATACGCGAGGAAATCCAATCAAAGACTATTTTTATTGACTCTGTAGTTCAGCGCTGTGCGCTTGGCTATATTTTTTCTACGCCTTATGTATTATGTATTATGTCCATGTAGTGAGGAGAACTATTCTCAGGGTGTAGTAGCATACTTGCCAATGTTTTCATAGTTTTTCTCTTCGCAGCTGAATGCCAACTCTACTGGAGCTGGTCTCAAAGAAAGTGGATTCTACGAGTACTATACCTTTGCAAAGGAAGGACCAGAAGCTCCAGCGGGTCATTGGAGCAGGATAAGGATACAAGTGTATGGCTCAAGCCTTGAGTATTTTATTAATTGAAAATCAAAAAGAGAGGGATTGATAGATTATTAGCAGATAGTGCATATGATGCATGAAGGTGAAATGGCAGCATCGCTGAGTAGTACTAGCAGCTCTGGCCCAGTGAGCAGCGCTGCTCCCAACTCTGAGAGCATGGATACGGAGAGGAGCAGCTCAGTAGTAGCAGTTGCTAACACCACCAGCCTGTTGACCAGTCCTGGCCAAGTCAGCAGCAACAACCTGGAACTGACAACTCAGCCCGAACTCCTCCAGCAGCCTCAGCAGCAGGCAGTGGAGATGGTGTCGGAAGTGAGCACGGCTGGTGACGTCGTCGTCGTCTCAGGTAATAACCTCAAAAAAATTAGCTAGCCGCTGCTTCCTATGCCACGCTCGTGTGCGCCTCGCAGAGCAGCCGCGCAGTTGTTCGCGGCGTGCACACGTGCGCACGCACACACACACACACATACACACACATCTGGTCTGCTCTCCGTACGACTGTTGCTATACCGCTCTTTGTTACACGCATGCTGCGCGCTGTGCTGCTGCGTGTGTCAGCGTCTGAGTCTCGCTTTTTAAAGCCGCGCTCCTTTTATTTTCCTCCTCCTCCCCCCGCCTGCCCCTTCTCCCGTCGTTTTTCCCCGTGCCCCGCTGATCTAGCTGCCTACATTCGAGCCTCTCCTTCGTCGCTCCTTCGCGAATTCACTCGCACTCTCGTTCCGCGGCATACGGTTTCCCTTTCTCCGGCGGAGCGACCGGGCGCGCCTACATCCACGCACACATACACGTCACGTGCGTCTTCCACTCTTCCCTCTTTCTCTCCTTCACTCTCACTCGCGCTCATTCACTTTCGACGTGGAGCGGTGGAGCGCGCTGCGGCCGACCCCCCCGCATCTTTCTCCTGCGCGCGCAGGTAACTAGCTATATATACGCGACTGCTATGCGCGAAATTGCGATTCCTTGCAGCGTTTCCTGCACGCTTATACGGGATCCTCTCTTTCTCTCCCTCTTGTTCTTCTTTCTTTTAGAGAGGAAGCTGAAATTCTAACCTCTCTCTGCTCCGTTTCTACTCCGACTATTGACTCGGCAGATATGTACGCGCACGTGCGAGAGCCGCGCTTCGTATACACCGGAGGATGATCCAATTAGGTACATGATATTTTTCCCGTTTGATGAATTAACATGAGTGTTTTAAGAGTGCGTAACAAGTACTTGATGTGAATTTCGCGTCGTCGCAGTATACGAGTATCAGTTTTAGTATTTGTGACGTCACGAGATTGTGATGAATGATCTCTTTGAGATCAAGACTTTTTACTTAACAGATTCAAATTTATATTCAATTATTTATCCAAATATTTCCATTATCATGCATTTGGCCGCAATACATTGTTGTTTTATATATGCACACCCGAATTAATCTTCAAATAAGTAAATTCAATAATATAAGTATGTTGCATTTATGTTGTAAAAGCGTCAATTTCTAAAAATGTAAAAATAATTATAGTAATACGAAGTTAAAATGATATTTTTGAGTGATCGCAATAGCAGATCAGGTCTATGAATAACATTACAAATAAATTATTTATTAGATTTTCTCCTTCAATAGACATCCGATAATTCAAAGCCAATTTCTAACGCGTACGATTAATAATGCTCTTTAGCTCGCGGTCGCACGTATATATATGCCTATAGCGATATGTTTTGTATATTACCAAATGTATTGCGTCACTGCATGATAATGCATTTTTTACAGCTGCACGTATATAAGGAGGATCGAATGTGTACGCGTTGGTAAAGGTGATTAGCAAGCGCATGTGTATATATACATATCGACTCTTGAAATACGAGATTCGATTACGCGGGTGTTTTGTGCACCACGTGCGCTCGCGTCTAGGTGTGTATATGGAAGATGCGCGCGGCTGATTGCCGGCGAACGAACGAAAACCGAAGCGTCAGACATGCATTGACTTTTGCTGACGAAGGCCATAACTTATTTTGATAGTGAATTATTGAAATAAGGATAGAGCCAGCTTTCATAAAGGTTTGTTAAGAAAGGTCGTGTGCGCATCACTCATTCTAATGTAAATAGTTTGCTCCATTCAATATCATGCTCATAACGTCATTTCATCTCATTAAATTTATTATTATGAATAAACTACACATAATATTTATTTTGTCTCTTTTATTTTTAATAATCGCACATTACTTTTTTAGGAGAAATAACATTTTCAGATAACTTTTCAAGCAGTATTTTTGGATTCTAAATTTTTTTTTTATTTTTTTTTTTATTTTTCTTTACAGATTTGACCTATAAAAAGCCTGCGAAAAAAGGAAACGGAAACAATATTGTACAATGAAAAAGAAAAAAAATTATCCTAAAAATGGCTAATTATTGAAAAGTCTTTATTTCGAAATTGATAAATTTTCAAGCTGTCGGTCTACTCTGAGGCGTATTGTAATCGTAGAAGCAAAACGGTTTTTAATAAATCACGTTACTTACGTAGATAGTGAGCGTTCAATCGCGTAGCGTGCATCGCCGAAACGCATTTGTACGTAGGTATACCTCGGAAACGTGCCTATTCATGGTCCTCACTCACTATGGGATTCCCACGAAGCCTTCATATGCGCGCACTCGCATGCGGACACACGCAGCTATATACGAGCGCATGTGTTGTGCAGCAATGATTGCGGATTAGTACACGTATACAGGAGATTGACGGATTGATAGGTGCCGATAGATCCGAGGAGATGCCGCGTTCGTGCGCGAGCATCATGTTCACCGTGATAGATGCTCGTTAGCGCTGCTGCCCGCCGTTGCCGTTTTCTTTACTTTTTTCATGAGAAAGATCTTAGTTTGTTATTTCTTATATTGAATGTCAAAGTACTAACGATTTTACGCGAGGTTTGCGCAAATGAAACTGTCAATTTATTTTTTAAGGCGTGGAAGGAAGTATATGAATATTTTGTAATTGAATATAAATTTTTACAATGTAAAATAATGTAGTACGCGAGCCTGATAATACGTTGATCCTGGACTCTGGGATATACATACCAAATATCAGACCACACAATTGATGTGTCACTGGCATTCTCCGGGTGAGTGTGTGCGCTGATTCGCGAAATACACGCCTCGCAAAGCCCATTTCTGCGGTCTGCGTAGTTCCGGGCTATGCCGAGAAATTATTGCGCTCCGGGTATGAGCACTTCAGTGACCGCATTTTGCTCTTGTTTGCACGTATACCTCGATATAGTATCTTAGAGCCATGCTCACAAAATTTATTACACTAGCAAAATTCAAACGCGCTTCGCGCGTACAATTTTCTTTTTTGAGGTTATGACGACTATCTTTCACTAGGATTTAGTTTTAATTAATTTAAATGATAAGATAATTAGATACAATTAAGAAATCGAATGTTTTTATTCTATTTTAATTATTTAGTAGTTCTACAAATGCATGAGTTTCAAAATTAAAATCTAACACATTTTCAATCTAAAAAAAATTCAAATTTCGCGCTTTTTCAAATAACCAATCACATCGAGTCTTTAAATGAGCCACTACTTCCGGTCATCATTTTTTAAAGAGAGGAATTCGAGTATGTAAATATCGCGAATTTAATACAATATTTATACTCGTGTAAGACTTTAAAATTAAAATACTGTAACTCCTGGCAATTGTTCGAATTTGGGGCGAAGACCGCTTTCGGGAGAAGTCAACGCGGTCGAGCGTAATGATTACCACAATCTTATATGTAGGTAGGTAGGTACAGCCGAGAAGGTGGCTTTAGTGTTGTCAATTCGGCGAGAAACGAAAACTGGGCCAGCGCCGCAGACGTGGGTGGGCAGCCGCGCAAAACACTTTGAAGCGATCGGCGTCTCCTCGTCGCCCTTTTACATATATACGTCTTCGCTCTGCTTTCTTCGCTTCTGACACTCTTTGCCTTTCTATTGCTTACTTATTGCGTAATGCCATTGTTTGAAAAGACGTTTTTCGTTGACTTTTTTGCATCTTTTTCTTGTGCACAGCTAATTCAACAACTCCAACCTATTGCTAGTGCAAAATTGATATTTAACAAAAAACGTTTTTCCGTAAATTATATAAATATTATGTAAATGTAATGTTAGTCATATAAGTATACATTAAGGCCCCTAAATAAAGCCAAAATAGCTGCTGCTGGGACTTGGCCAACAATGCCCACCCTCCCTTCCTCGCCCCCTTTTTTCTAGCATCCCCTTATATTCATCGACAACAAAATAAAATATGCTCTGCGGACTGCTCATTCCTTTATAACTGGAAAATAAAAAAAAAAGGTAAGGTGTTTTCCCCTCGACACTTCAACTGGGTTTGACGATTCCTGGGTGTTCTGAATTTTTATTGGCGGTTTTTCATGGTTGTACAATTTGACTGATCCGCTTTGTCGTTTTACTGTCTATAAAGTCGTATACACTGAAATTCTAGTACTTTGACGTATATTACGGCTGTTATTTCAGTAGGTACTCGAGAGGTTTCCTTTTATTGTTGTTTTGTACAATGCGTTTTGATAGAACGAATTTATTGGTGGGTATTGAAATTTATTGGAATAAACCAAGTGATTTATTGTCCCGTATATAACTAAAACAGGTTAATTAGTATAGTATCATTTACGTACAAAAATCATTGCTACCTATTTTTTGTTACTCAGACTACTAATGTGATTTTATTAAAAAAAAAAATATGAAAAAAAAAATCTTAATATATACTTATAATAAGAATATATATAAAACAAACTACTCTAAAACTTGATTTAGTACTTACAAAGGATTTTCGAGGAAAGTATTGACTAAACCGTATCACACGAACGGTAAAAATGTTTGAGTATACGAAACACATTAAGTGTAGCGTGGCGCACCCGAACGACGTAAACCGAAAACAGAACATCTTTGTTTGAGAAACTCCTCGGCGGGCTCTATGGGAATCTGCCGAAATAATAAAACATATTGATTTTATTTCCTTTAACCATTTTAATAAAGCTTTCACAAATTCATAAAAGAAAAATACTAGTATATATTAAATTATTTTTAAATTAAAGAACATATTTAAAAAAAAAGATTTTTTTAATTGGATTATTGAATTCCTGCCAATTTTGTTACAAAATGAAATGAAGCCACCTTACAGTTTCAGTAATGATAAAAAACAAATATTATCGCAGAATATTTGTCAAGTAATTCAAGTTACGCATTTAATTGTATTATTAATGTTATTATTTCACTATTATTTAAAAGATCTAAAATTATTTTAATAATCCAAATTACGTTAAATATTCATAAATATACGAAAAAGTTCAAAAATATGCTATAAATTAATTAATAGTAATAATAATAATATTGAGAATAGCTCAAGATTAGTAGATTAACGATTCTTATAGAAGATTAACGGCCTCTTTAATCCAGTACACAAATGACAAAATTATTTTAGGTTAAATTATTTTACTTATGTATTAATTATGAATTACATTCCTGTAAAAATGTGCTTCGCACTTTTTCTTGCTGTATCTTTGAAAACCGTACATGATCGTGTCTGTCAAGGGACGTCGCATTGCGGTAGGGAGGTATTTTATCAGAATGGTAAAAAAACAAATTAGAATATCTTATGATAAAAGGGTAAATTTTCCGAATGTTTAAAAACGTATAACTAATATATAAACAGTCGGAAAAGTTTAGCAAGAAGGCCATAATATGTTCATTAAATTATTTTTATATGAGAAATGTATATGTAAACCGTATAGGAATGAACGTTTCAGATTTTTCGGAATTTTATTTTTCTAGTAAAAAATATTTTTATAATTTAATGCAATCTGCTTTCAATTGTTATAGATGCAAATTTATCTGATATTTTCTTTTTGGCGAAAATAATTCCTTGTGTGTACTGAATAACTCCTGTTCGGAATTAACAGTATCGGATTCAAAAAATAATTTAAACGATAATAGTATATATTTTCTGAAAAAATACCGATCGAAGATTTAACCATTCTGATAAAATACCTCCTGGTATGGCGAAGTGAGATTAATAATTATACCTATACAGGTACAACATTTTAAATTACGTATAGTTTTAAAAATATCAATATCAACGATGAATTCCATATTTAAGATTGTGAAGTTTTTCTGAGCAATACTGGCCCTCTCCCACACTACACTTGATGATATTTTTTGCTTCTTAATTTCTCGGTCGTTGCTCTGCACAAGACGCATCGTTCGGCTTCGTTCGATACACTCGCAAGTGCACTGTAACAGTGACATTTTTCCTGTCGCGCAGCGAATTCACATGCCTCCTTATTAGGACGCGTCGTGACATCTGTCGATAAAGTTATGTAAGCCAGACGCGCATGCGCATTACATCGCGGGCGCCCCATAGTCATGTATAGATGTAAAGCGAGCGATCCTCCCCCCGGATCTAGTGGCGCGAGCAGGTACCTGCGTTCTCGAGGCCTAAACACCTGTCCGCCGGCGCAACCTGCCCGCAACCATCGTATATTATAGCGCGAGGAATCCGCACCGGCTCTTCCGGCTTCGTTTTCTTCCCTTTTTCGCAATTCTCGTCTTCTCTTTTTTTTCTCGCGTTCAGGGAAGAGAGAAATAGATGTATAAAAAGCCAGCGTTTTACAGTTTAACGGCCGGTTATTGCTGCCAGAGGGAATATCTTTTGCGCTCGTTACCTTATGATCGTATTATTATAATGCTACGTTCTTGCTTTTTATTCTAATTTTTTACTGGATTTTTATCGTTGCTTTTCCAATGGTTTACTTCGTAGAAAAACTAGTTTTATAGTTTGGAAATTATATTATTTCCTCGATTCGATTAATTCTCATTGGTACTTGTTTACTGTAATTTTCAATGCCACGCAGTGATTAATGATTATTTACATGATATAATGGTAACTAGTATTTAAATTAAAAGAATATGATTCCAAGTTACTCTTTATTTTTTATAAATATAAAAGTATTTTTACTATTATAGTATTGAAATACTTCAATCGAACTGAATAGAAATAACGTTTATTACAAATGGAATCCAACCAATCTTCAGAATAAAAATCAAACAATTCCTATGAATAACACTCCTTCAATATTAAAGAGTATTCTGAAACGGCGTAGGACATTTAAGGATTACGCGCGTATTCGCAGTAAGCAGCTTAGCCAAACTACGCGCGGAGCGACTCCTCTCGGTTTCGCAAAGCTCGTCGAGCGCGCCCGCGAATAACGAGGCAAAATCTGATTGAATAATCGGCTCGCGACAGGCGCCCACCATCTGGCTGCTGGCCCGGACTAGGGCTTTTGTATGCGTATTAGGCCGTGGCACGATATCCGGTTACATTTCTCCCGCGCGCGCTCGCGCCCGGTAACCGAATATTACGGGAGTGGTCCGCGAAGATGGCTCGAAGAAAGCCAGCTCCGACTCGTTACGAAAACTTGCGATGGAAAATCAGAACGCTCTTGGTTATTTGAAATTCGAACGAAGGGAAAGCTACAAAGGGCTATTGGCCCTCTCGTCAAAGGGTTTCCCCGTCCACATGATGTGCATAACAGCTGAGTGGCGCGCGACCCCCTTGGGCGCTCGTGCCGAAAGCTCAATGATGACTAGACGGTAAACAGGGGGTCGGCCCTCGGCCTCCATATTTACGGGAAAGTTACTTCGCAATATTAGAGAAAAATGGGGCGCCCCGCGGGGCCGGAAGTACAACACACGAGCACACACCTGCTGCGACGGAGTGAGAACGCGCGCGCGCTGCAGCAGCACTTGTTGCGCCTTTCCAGGCCTCTCGACGCGTGCGCGAGTTCTCGTAAATATTGGGATTTCACGGATTTCTCTCTCGCCGCGCCACGAGACTTTCCATTTTGCGATAGGTTGCATGCCCCTAACGAGCTCTCTCGGGCTGTAAATTACGAACAAATTGACGAATTATTGGGATTTAATTAGTTTACTCTATGCTGCGCTCGTCACGAGGGTCGTACCTCGCGTTTAAACTTTGAACTTCTCAAACTGACAGCGGGAGAACGTCTTTTGATTTATGCCCACAATAAAGTCCTCGCCTTTCTTCAGATTATTAAAAACTTGCTGCTTTTCCGAAATATTAATCCGTGTAACGTTCAAGCATTTATTTTTCAATAAATAAATCGACTACAATTATATAAAGTATATTACATTTAATATGTTTTTTTTTATTATGAAACACTTTAATTCATACTTGTCTAAATTTCTCACGTGGTTACTATTCACGAATTCTAATAATGGTAACCGTGTCACACTTTTTCGTTTGATACAGCTAGGGTCGCTTTCACCTCATTTCCGCATTGCAAATATCATAATCTTTCTTTTGTCTAGGCTTTAATTCAAAGTTAGATCTAAACAAAATTTAGTGAATTAGAAAGTATTGTGTTACCATCTGAAAAGAAACGAATGTTTTGTGTGGACTTGTATAAAGATTCGAAAATTTTACGCAATGTTTGGATAAATGGTTGGCAATCTAACAGACTTTTCGATATAAATGTCATTCTCGAAGAGAAATTTTTTTATTCTATTAGTTCTTGTCTTCCTTCAAAGCAAACTAAACTTACAAGTAATAGAAAATGAAAGGTTAGAATCTCTCGGAAAAATATCAATATTGTCGAAAGAAAAAGTGCGGTAGGATTAGTTTTTGCCGAACTCGTCGACATCTGTGGAGGCTCGCGAAGCTCTCCGCGCGCTCAGAGGCATAAACGTCGCTTAATCTCTGGGCCTTTGTCTCGGATTACGAGAAACGGAATTACGGGGCCCGTTGTCTCGGCTGTCAGTCGTAAACGGCGCGCGGGCTTCTTCTTGCGAGGATTTATTTGCTGATTTATGACGGGGCCCCCATTGTGCGTAACTCGCGAGGAAAGAAGGAGGCTTTCCCTTTCCTTCCTCAGCGCCTCGTACCTCGCGCCTGTCTCCCTCGCGTGCCGATTTCAGACGCGCGTGTGCCGACCTTTCTCCTCCGCGCTTCCACGGGCCCAGCTCCCGCTGAGTGCAAATGCCCTAATGATTGCACTGATGCTCCTCAGGTACCCTCTTGCACTGTCCTACAATTTACTGGACTTTTTACCATTTCTGAACATTGCTTTTTATCAACCAATTACTCGACGCTGTTGCGTTTGTTCATTTATTTGTAATGAAAATAAGGCAGAATTTATAGGATTATATGTATACTTTCCCAATTTTTTTTTCTTTTTACGCCTTTTAACCTGGTAAACTGTACTCTGCTCCCTTCCCATTCTCTCAGTCTTTTTACGCTGCGAGCACAAAATGTGTTGCTGACGTGAGTGTTAATTATTGTACTAATTGTAACTTGTTATCTTTCCTTTCGACAAGTTTATTATCCTTTACCCGAGAAAACTTTTTGAGCGAGCAAGTGAAAATACATTTTTTCTTGTAATGAATGTTGCTTCATAATAAATTTAAGTACAAGGTAGCAGTAATTCACCTTTTTAAGATCATTATTTTAAAAAATATTATCTGAAATTAAAAGTCTTCATCGTACTTTCATTTTTATATAAATGAACATTTTTAGATTTGCCATATAAGATGTAGTTTTCGAAAATCCCGAATTATCTAAAAGAAGAATAATTAACTGGAAAAAAGAGAAGGATAAATCACACCTCTGCTATAGACCAAAGTACCAAATGTATAAATATATGAACGTTTCGCGGCGCGATATAAGCTAAATGTCCCGTGAAACAAATAGGGGTTGCCGCAGCGCTGGAAATGGGATTATTTGTACGGTGCAAATGCGCGCGGCATCGAGAATAGAACATGCAGACCAAGTGAGGGCGCATTATTTAGCGTTTGCCTCTAATTAAAAGGAGGGAAAAAATGGGTTGCGCTTTAATCGGGCCGTCAATCACCCGCTGATATACGCGCGCAAGCGGACTAAGGTGTGTTATCTGATTCTTTTGAGGCCTCGAGGTTATTAAAGCCTCCCGTCGACATATAACGTGCGCTCTCTTACATTTTAGCTTCCAATATAATGAAGGTATGCACATATTTCGAGGAATAATACAAGCGCCGTGTATTAAACCTCAATTAAACTTGAATACCAATTTTCACGACTATTATTTATTATTTTTATTTGTACATTGTGTTTATTATAAAATCAATATCCGTCGTTTCGTGAATAAGAATCATTGTAATCCTGTTCTATTAAACGATTTATGCGATTTAGCTTTTTTAATTCATGAGATTATAAAAATAGTCGCCAAAAACAGAGCTACATGAATAGCAGGATTTTAATTAATGTTCTTTTTAATATAGTTTGATACCCTGGTAGAAAATTAACCATCTTTTCTGATTGGTACACTAACCATTGACCAGACATTCAACCATAAATTAGTCAGCTATTAACCCAAAATCTGGTCAAGATCTGATGATCAACGATTGGCAGCTGAAGTTCATAACCCCTAAATACATTAATTTAAAAGAAGTTTCATCTCCCGCACACTTGTTATTATGTTATATTTGTATATTAATTGTCATATATGTTTATTAATATATTTTATGTAATGTGTCATTTACCCAAATAAACATATAACATACAATAAAATAAAAGAAATAATGAAGAAAATAATAACTATTATACATTTAATACAAAAAATTTTATATCATGATATAGATTTAAAAAGAGAATCCTATGTTTAAGAATTACAAAAATAATTAAATATAATTTAAAATTTTTTTACATGTATAATTAGTTATTTAAAATTGTTTAGTTAGATGCTATTATAAAAAGACTTTGTTTTGCTTCTTAAATAGTCTATTATATTTTGACCTCACTCTGTAATGCATGAAACAAGTTAAAGGAATATTACACCTTTGGATTTTACATGAAATGCCCCCCGCCGGAATGAAAAAAATATAATTTGATTATTTTCAAGTAATTTATCACAGAGACATTACTTCTGACCATATAAAAGCCATAATGAAGTGAATGTGTTTCTCCTAGAGTGGTTGAAACTGGATGCAAGAAATATGTTATAGAACTATATTTATTGGGGTATTTAAAAGTTTTAAAAGTAAAAAAAATGTAAACAAAGCAGAAATGAAAGCTTAAAAGTTATTGCCCCTTTGAGCAATAACGTTGAGCCGTCGAAGCCCATATCTACCCCTATATAAGATTATCCCTTTTCCCGGCAGTCCCTCCTAGTTCGATCTCCAAACACAATTTCCTTCCTCTCACTCTGGCAGATGAGGAGCCGTAAAAACACTTGGAAGAAATTCTGTCGGGGCCCCGAGAGGGACTCGTGCGTCTTGTGCAACTTCTGTCTTGTCGCGTAATATAATACTTAGTGAGAGCGCACGTTCGCGCACAGGTACGTGTATATACGTCCGCGAAAAGTCTGGGGCCGTAAAAGCGCAAAGTCCCGCGGGAGAGAGGGAGAGAGAGAGCGGCACGCGCGTCGTCGTAAAGGAACCCCTCGTAAATATCGATTTTAACCGGGTCCGCTCCCCGGAGCGAGAGTTGGGACAACAGTGTCAATCGTTGCACAATGAGGATGAGAAATTGCAGGGAGAGGAGAGAGAGCGCCGCACGCGCAAGAGTCGAGAGAGGAGCTTCGAAAGCCGCCGCCGAGATGCGTTTCGAGCATGCGGCGAGTGAACCGGTTCAAGGAAAATGCAATTCAAGCCGGAGTGGGTTACTCGTGCTTCAAGGGTTGCGTCTGTGCCTTCGCAACAGCTTAAAAAAAACAAAGGTTTCAAATAAAAAAATAAGAGGCTTTATTATAGCATTTAAATTATTACTGCTATTTCTGATTTCACGCATTAATCAATGTAATGGAGCGAACATGTTTACATGCTCTGACAGAGCAATTAATACAACGCGTAAAAATCAACTCCTATTTGTTTTTAACGGACAAAGGAAGTTCCCAGTCCTGTCGTTTTGTCAGTTAACAATTTATTTCGTCTATTTATATAAGCGCAACAATGCACGCGCCCCGGCTAAGTGCACATTTCGCAAAGTCATTTGTTCGGTAAATATTCAATATAATTCCACATGCGAACAATTGAATTGTACTTGGCTTTTATATTCGAACTACGCTTTAATTGATTAATGAAGGACAATGCGCTTTGGGCTTGAGTAAGATCACCGAGTAGACACGTCTACCCTGTTCATTAGTTTCGCAAGCGCTTTTCACTTTACTTTGAGGATATTTGTCTCACCTCGGCTCTTAATCATTATATTGGAAACCCCATTAAAATGCACCGATTTTTTTACTTTTGCAAAACAATAGCACCAATTATGCATAAAAATAATGTTGAACGCGAGGATTATCGTTAATCTTCATAAAATTAATATTTGAAAAGACATTTAGAAGATATTAATTTCACACGGAGGCGCGCGGGCAGTAAATCTTTTTAAATAATGCAATTTACACTTGTGACGATGGATTGCGGCACTGAGCATGAGGCCATTACTTTGGCTGTTCTGCTTTGTTCTACAATATTTTGTTTCGAATATATCAATCATTGTTAACAAGCACATTATATCGAGAGACTGTTATTTCTCATTTCTTCTGACCCATTTTGGGCTTCCGATATCTTCTCGTTATGCATGTTTCAAACTTATTACAGTATCTAAAATTAAAATGGAAAGCACTTTTGAAAATATAAATGTAAATTGTAAAAATTGATAAGCACTCTGATGCCTGATGTCGTAAAAGAGCTGCATTCGATTGGTTTATTAGGACGTTGTGGTCCTCGGCGCATCGGGCGTTTTAAAGCTCACCGCGCGGGGCGGGGGCAGCTTTGCAATGTGTGCACATGACAGAGCAGCGGTGGCGACGGCGGTGGCGGCGGCAGCCATTGAATCACTTGACCCACTTCGATAAACTCTCGCGCACATTGGAATAACTCGCGCGGCGAGGCGCATAAGCGCCGGGCTCGGTGCGTATATACATAATAACGCACGCGCGCGCGCGCATGCCAACGAGCCGGTGATAATTATACGTATTATTCGTAGCCGCGCGTTCATCGATTTCTTGTACATGCGCGCAGCCGCCTATGTAAACACGCGAGCCACGCTCTCCGTGAAGAGGATTCTCCCTGTGGCCCTTTTAAGCGAGTCCCTCTGTCTAGTTCCTTCTCCCCGCAGCTGTTTGCCTTAGATACAGCGCCACTGTTGTGCTTTCCGGAGTGGTGTGCGTTGGCGTTGTAGGATTTCCAATGTTGCTCACGGATCGATAATGTAGAGCGCTGTGCCGGTATACATAATTAAGAAAT
>UXGD01004108.1:0-18091 GCA_900474315.1 Torymus auratus
CCAGTAAAGTAAGAAATGTCTCAGAGCACATGTAATTGTTGGCCGAGGCGAAGCCGAGGTTGACAAACATGTGATCTGAGACATTTCTTATTTTACTGGCCTAGGTATGTAATATACTATTCATACAGAAATATATTAAGTTTAATATGATATGCAATTGAAATTTTTTATACAATCTAAATGAAAATTAGGTGTGTAACTGACATTTTATGTAATTAGAATAATTTAAAAAGTACACTATACATTGTAAAAATAATGTAAAAGTACATTAAATTTCATACATAAGAATGTTCTTAAATTCAAAAAACGTTTAAGTAACAAATTTACTGAATTTTAAGAATAATGTAACTGAAGGTAATTTAATATACAAATATACACTTACTTAATACAAAAACAATCAAATTTCGGTACAAGTATAAATAAATGCCAAATTTGAAATTTTATTTTTCCCGCCATATATGTTCCGCCGATCAGAGTCTAGTTAATGCACCGCCGCTAGGCGGCGCACCCTCTCACTGTGGCCTCACACACCTAAGTAAGCAGACCGAGGAGATATAGGAGCGCGTCGCCGATTACCTGGCCAACCTTTATCACTTGAACATCTCGTTAGTAGATGGTAGCAGCAACTACCGATTTATTGAGTTATGATTATTTTGATAAATTATTACGATTAGAAAATGTTATTTTCAAGACAAGACAAGATTCTTTACATTCTTGACACCACAATCTTGATATTGTATTGAAAACTATTTATAAATATTGTATCGATTATTGTATTGAATATTGAGGCAAGACAATACAATATGAAGATTAATCTTGTTATATCGTGCAGCCCTAGTATCATGATATTTCGAAATATTTCATCAGTTTTCCTGATGGAAAAGGTATAAGGTCGATTAAATTCTCGTAAATGATATTTGACTAAATAAACTTTTTTAGAAGTTTAAAAAATATGTCTACAAAATCGTAACTTTTTTTCCTGCAATTAGTAAAGATTCGATTCTAAACTCAATACATGCACACCTATACTAATTATTTAAATCATTCCTACCCGTCTCGAACATCAGCAACGCTTTCTAACCACGTCCGCATCTCACCTTCTCCACTCTTCCTTTAAACTTCATGAAAATCCCTTCTCCGACCCGATAATAATCGATACGACGAACAATTCGCGCGTGCGTCACACGTGCATACGTCTATACAAAAGGTCAAAGAGCGCGCGATCGATGCCACCTGACGTCTTGCCAGTTGGCGTGCGTCCGTGTGTCTGAGTAGTGTAACGTACGTGCACCGAAGGGATTTCGTGTGGGCGCGAAAAGCGAAAGACGACCGTGGGCGCTGGAATTCTAACCGAGGCTTTTTTGTATAAAGTGTCGACTTTTGAAGGGATATTTATACAGGTGAGGTGGAAGTTTGAAGTAGAGAGAAGTGAAGAATAGTTGAGAATGGGTTGGTTGCTATTCGTTGGCAATCAATTTTATGACTACTTGAATTTGAACGGATAGAAAAATTTCAAGTGTTGCGGATGAAAAACCAAAAGTAAACAAAAGTTTTAAAATATCGCTTTATAAATTTATACAAGAGATACAATAATATTTAACCACACACCAAGTATACCTCCTCGTTCCCACGCACTCAAGCCATCGCAGCTTCGAAGCTTAATTGATCCGATTAAGGCACCGCACGTATACGCATAAACCGCCGACAACTTACCGCTGCGCGCAAGATGGCGATGAGAGCATCTCGCGAGGTAGCTATAGCAAATGCGCGGTTGTGATGATCCCCGCGGCTGAGGCTGAACCTCGAGCGATGCCTGATTTTAACGCGGATTATGAATAATTTATCGTGGGATGATGAGGCGGGAAGGGATCGAAGGGTTCGCTTTTAGTATGTTGATGGTGATATTATGGAAAGTCTTTTATGCGAAGATGTGACACGGGTATAGCGATGCGCGAGAGTCTGAAAAATATTTGATTATTATGAGGTTTGAAAAGAAGGGATAAGTAGTAAAATAGGCAACTAGATGGTAAATAAAATACATAATCAACAATCTTAAAACAAAAAATGAAAGCAATAAAAGAATCGATACTTTTCAATTTTTCAAACTTTGCCCCACACTCTCAGCTCAATTTTCCCGAAATTCTCAAAAATCAAATAAAAATTCCGACTAAAACTGAAACCCCGTGGCACTAGCGTTCCCACGCCCCGGCACTCGGCCACGAAACCGCTGAGAGAGAGAGTCTCCTGCTCCTTGCCCCTACGTACCTACGATCCACCACCTCCACAAGACTCTCCTCTCTCCCTAGGGGTATTTGAACTCCGGCCACGGGCAGTAGCGGCGGCGGTTCCCGCCACGATTACATCGGCCGACGGCGAGAGAGAGAGAGATTCGAGAAGCCCGCGCGATCGCCCCCAGGGAGGAGTCAAGACATTTCGGGGCTAATTTCGGGGTCATCGCACGCGACGCCAGGCCGATGCTCGGTTACCGCAGGCCGACGGAAGGCCTGAGGTATCGAGAGAGAGAGAACAGGGACGGGAGTTGTGAGGGGACACGGGTGAGGTGGAAAGGATGCTTCGATTTGAAACAGCTAGTTTGTCTGGAGGGGTCGGTGGTTTCGATAAATCGATGATTTGGTTGAGATATAATGCGAGGGGTAGGAATGATTGTTAATTTTTTGTTAAGAGGATTTTTTGCAAAGGATGAATTGTACATTTTTTCAAGAATTTTATTCAGAATGGAGAAAATTAAGCTTCAGCAGCTGATGATAAATTAGCAGCATTTTATTGATTCGGGAACAGCACGGTAATAATTCGTAATAAAGCCTGATATTGCAATAATACTCTATTCCTTTGAATAAAGTCAAGATAAAAAAATTCTTCCAATATTTCAGAACACCCACATTATCAAAACTTTACAATTAAAGAACCGCGCATCGAACTTTACCACGTTAAATCTTCCGACACGGCCACTTTCCACCATCTAAATCGCCATCACTTCCCCAACCTCTCCCTCGACTCTTCCAGCCACTCGACTCTCCGCCCTAACCCACTCGCACCCACACACACACTCGCCTTCAACTCCTCCAAAGACTCCGACCGGAAAATCGCAACAACCTTTGCTCTAACCCAACCTCTATCTCTCTCCTTTAACTTCCTCCTCTCGACCCGCGCAAAGTGCACTCCGAGGTTCCGGAAGGTCATTACTGCTGCCGCCGAATCCCCGCCGGCGGCGTGTCTATTAGCGCGACTACCGGCTCGGCACGTCTATATATATACACACACACATATATATGTACAGGTCCGAACTTACTGCTGCGGTCGGCTCCCCCCGGTGTAATGTGATCGCGCGACAGGATGATCGCCGAGTGGGCGATCATCGATCGCACCGGTAAGGACCTCGCCGCGGGTATAGCGACTTTCGACTGGAAGGTGGTTTAGGTTACAGATGTTTTGAATTTCCGATAGGGAACTCGATTAACGGAGGGATGATATGGGCGGATTTATTAATTTTTTTGTGGGTAAATGTTCCCGGCCAGTATTTATAAAGCTAAATTAATGAAAAGTAAACTCGATATTGTGTGCTGTTTCATTATATGATGAACTTTTAAAGAGTTTTATTGGCATATAGATACAGCGTATATATGGAAAATTTGAAAAAATTTATTTAACTTGAAATCAATCTGTTAATTGGACCCCGTTATTCCAAGTTAATCAAGTTATCGATGAATTTCTGTTTATCAATACGCACGATATTCGTCGTGAAATTAAATGCGATACCAAAAGTTTATTAATCATTGGAAGAGATATTGATGGATCGTGTTAAAAAATTTTTACATTGATTGTAATACAATCCTGTCGATTATAACTAATTGCTTTACTCAAACCCCGTTAATAAAGTTTTATAAAAATTGATTGAGTGAATCCTTTGTTTAATCATTTTAATTAATGTCTGGCCACAGCCACGCCTATACTACTGAAACCTCTACGAGATAAAATCTGCAGACGAATCCTTCACAAAATTAACATTCAACAAAATAATTTTCAATTGAATAAACCACTTCTAAAAAAATCCACTGCCAACAGCTCGCGTCCAAGGCTAGCCTCTCATCTCCCCCTGCCAACCTTGACTCGTTACTCCTCACTACACACCTACAAAAGAAATTGTCTCTCTCTCACATACACAGCATTTCATCCGTCGACGCATAATTGCACCGGCCGAGTGTACTCGTTCTCGCCTATATATATATACATGAACAAGTCGACACGCTAATGACGAATTTCTTTTTTTTTAATTCTTCTTATTTCTTTGCAGGGGCGGTCGGCGGCGAGGGCGGCGATGAGGATGACAAGGAGAAGGAGGAGGAGGCCGAGAGGGAACGGCAAGAGGCCATCCGAGAGGCCGAGGAGCGACGGAAGGAGAAGCACCGTAAGATGGAGGAGGAGCGCGAGAAGATGCGCCAGGAGATCAGGGACAAGGTCAGTTTCTCTATGTATATTTGGATGAATTTTTTAAAAGCCCACGCCCTCGTTCTTTCTATTTTTTTCGGGTATCTTTCTTTACCCGGTTTCCGGGTGTCGGATCTTTCGGGATGCTGGAATTTGGACATGGAATCGGAGTGTGTTTGCGGTAGATGTAAGGGAGTGTGAACAAAGTCGTGAATGAAGTTATTGAAATTTTGACAGATATAATAAAACTATAAAGCCATTTAACTTTCGTACAAAAAAGAAAAAGTTTTCTTCTCTTCTCACATTCTTTTAACAAATAAATAATAATTATTAAATTATATACTATTGTTACATGTATACCCATTCATAAAAAACTCAAATAGAAAAGCGCGAATTCTCGGAATTAAACAGGCACTTGAATCTGTTTAGTGTTCCTCTGGGAGCGGCTTGCGCGCTATCTCAAAGTTAATGATCAAAGCTCTTGTGCCCCCCGAAGCCGTCCAGCCGTAATTTTGATATAATAACGGCACGCCGGGGCCACCGACGCCCTCCTCTATCCTTTGACATATAATATGCAAACGTAGTGATCCTGTGTGAATGCTAAATAACGTGTGTGCGATAAGATAGAGAAGAAGAAGAAAAGGGTTTTGGTATTTGAATAAGAAGTTGGTCCAGGCTGATCTTTTCATTTACGTTATATAGGTATTTACTTTTAATAAAGTGAAAATATGATGGTTTACATAGATGAGAGTATTGTTGTTCAATCGATTTGGTGTTCCTTGGAGATTTCACATTTTCTCTACAAAATATGTTCAATTTTCAAAAGTGCACGTATAAATAATCCATGGTAAAGAGGTTGCATTTTACGGTATAATAGCTTTCTCGAAGCATTTTCTTTGCAAACACTTCATTTTTCTAAAAAGAAGCATCAAATATCAATGTCAAACACGTGGAATAACTATCCTATACTTTACACTTGTACTACGCAAACTATGTATTTGCTCAAAGAAAGTAAACTTTAACGTCTGCAACTATATATATAACCTACAATCGACCGATCCATCGTCTCCGCTATCGCCACCTTCATTAACCGACGTTAACAGCCATCCAAACGTCCCGTAAACGTCGAAAAACCATACAACTACACGGCATCTATATACTCGCGCGCGCGCGCGGGCGTTTCCAAACGACTGACAATTTATTTTTACGAGCCACACCGTATATACGTACCTGTACACACATACGCACCGTGTCAACCAATTACCCGGCGGTACAGTGGCGATAGAACGACTTTGTTTCCTAGGCGGCAGTAGTTTTTTTTTCTTTTTTACCTCGAGCGTTCGAATGGACGGTTAGGGCGTTTTTCACACGCCGATGGCTCGTTACACGTCCGTGCTGCAGTTGTTATAGTTTAGAGCCGAGCGAGCGTTTAGCGCGTGGCCGCGAGCTTTGTCGCGTTTAAGGATATTTATATTTTCTTGTTACCTACACCAGTTGGTGTTGGAGGTTTGTTTTCCTTCGTGTATCGAGTTTGTTGTTATTTTTATGATACGTGTTTGTTTTTTTAATGGAAACGTGTAAATTTTTATAATAAATTGCTTCTGTTACTTGTTTGTTTACTACGTGTTGGGTATATTAATCATTTTTACTGCGACGTAACATGTATCAAATATTTGGCTTGCACATTCATTCGAAATGTTATCATATATATATATTCGAGTAAAAATATCACAACAATAGGTATGAAAAATTCATCAAAATATATCCTTTTGAATTACAATTTGATTTTACGGAAAATGTTTTAAAAAATACACTATAAATAATACGCAATCTAACGAGAAATACATTTTTCCGAAAGCTATATAACTATTGAAAAACAAAAAGAACTAACTTTTTTCATAACGAAATATCATATCGATACTCAATCCAAATATCCATTTCCAATGATTAAACTTTCGCAAAGCACAATAACATTCCCAAAATAAACTCGCAATGAAAAGACCAAAAAGTCGTCCTCGTGCCGATACACCGACAAATCGCATTCCGACAGCAGTATATACATACAGATATTGCACATATAGAGATGGAAACTCGGCCACGGCGTGATTCGGCAACAGTGAAAAGTGAGCCAATGCGCAGGTAACCCGAAACCCGCGTACACGAGCGCGGCGATATCAATCGCAACGCAAGCGAATAGCCGACTACAGGCAAATCGAAACCACGGAGCAATAACCGAATTTCGGCGTTTTAGGGATAGAGAGAGATCCTAATACGGAGTAGCGTAGCCTAATGGCACGCGGGACCGCAGCGATGCGGCCACGAAGCGAGAGAGCGTAAATCGCTATATATAGGGGAGTGCACGAGCGCAGGTGGAAGTGCTGTTGTTAGTTGGAGTTTGGGAGGATATGGGGAGTGGGCTGATGCTAATGGCAGTCGGCTTTTTTCGTAAGGAAAGAGAGAGAATTTAGGGGTATTCGGTTTCAAGGTGGTTTTATTGGTGAATTTTGAGAGTGAAATTTTTAGAATTTTAGTGTGATATAATAAACATTTATATCGCCACTAACTTTTTAACTCTGTATACGATTACAAATTCGTATCAATTGAATGCACAATATAGAAAAAAATCTCCGCACAGCCGAACAAAAATAATCGAACCCTGCTTTTCTACCACCAAAGCTACACTATAATCCAGCGAACACAAATAATAACAAACTCTCGTTTACCCGCGAGCTACAGCAATATATCCAGCAACGTACATCTCGAATTAACCGAGCGATTTTTTAAGCTCGCGGCGCACGTCGCTACGCGCGTCTCGGCAAACTATCGAGTTATTCGAGAGGGCGGCCGACGCGACACGCGGCTGAGCTTAATGCATAATCGAATTTGCATTTTAAGCTGCACGCTCCACTTTTAGCGTATTCCATCCTCGCGTCGCGCCGGAGTAAATACGATTGCGCGCTCGCCCTTATAGCGAAAGAGTCTTGGGTGAGGCATTTAAAGCGACGCGCCTGGTGAACGCGAGCGTATAACACGGATTTCGCGATGAATTCAAAATATTTTAGGATGAGGGGGGTGGTGGCGCTGATATGTTGCGTAAACGGGGTTAGGAAGCTTTGGCGGTTATATAAGGGTTGATTGGGGAAGAAAATTTATGGATAGGGTGAGAGGTGAGAGCGATTTGAATTTTGATGTATAAGCAAAGCGGTTGCGTAATCGAGGGAGTTGTTGTTTCGTAATCGAGGGAGTTGTTGTTTCGTAATAGTAGGAGAAGTGAATATTTCTTTTTATGAATGTATTCGTCATCGAAAAGAATTTCATCAAACGTTGCGCTATTTTCCTTTCCGTTACTATGTAGCTGGAAAATTGAAAAATTAAAAATCTCGCTTGAATAAAACGAAGCATTTTTCTCGAATTAGAAATCTGCTCGGGATGCAAATTGATAGTTAAAAATTCACAATCTTTTGAGCCCCACACGTACTACAATTTCAAAAATCTTTCTTTTCTTCTCTTTTATCCCGCGAATTTATATGAATCTCAATGTAGACAAAAAATCAGCCCGTATCCAAGCTGTCTTTTCAAATACCTTATAAACGACAAAGGGAATTTTTTTTTTCGAAACGAACTACGGCAGTGCAATTAATTCGTGCTCGCATTTGAACAGCGCTGATCATCATTTAGCGGGGAAAAAGGTACGCGCAATTCGAATTTACGGGGAATTCAAACGAACTTAACGCTTTAATTTCCAACCGAATTTCCGTACTAATGCACAATGGACGCTAAATTAAAGGGCGATTTTATTCCGAAAACCAGTATATTATGTGTTATTACGAGTTAATAAAAAGATGCTGTTTTATTCAATACCAAAATTCAGAATCATAATTTTGAATTAAAAGAAAAGGAGGGGATGAACAATTTAAATGTTTATTCATAAAAATTAATTTCACACCACCACACATAAGTCTATTCAAACCCACGTTTATTAAAACACACATTGCAGACCCGAAATGAATTATTGCGAATCAGTTGACGCCAGCATTAATCTCGTTAAGCATAAATATCGCTCCGACGGGATTCGATATTTCCGTTCGTTCAAGCGGATCTAAACCGTTCGAACGCTTTGACGAGGAGTCAAAGTCGCGACAAAAATTCGCGTGAGCGCGCGCTGCATTTTTTTGCCGGATTACCGCGTGTACAGGAGAATCAGCATCGTCAAGTTGGAAATTAACGTGGAAATGCCGGATTAAAAGACCGGATTGTTGTTGGGTGACAAGGAAAAGTTGTTGTTGTTTGCAATGATAACGAATGGCAGGTTTACCGATATTTAATAAAATGTTATGGTAGAGATAATTTAAGGAATAATACGGCGTTTTTAAGCTTATGCAGAATCGGTTTAAAGAAATAAAATGATATACGTAATGGTTTTGAATAAGATGCAAGAAGTATAAATACACATATTTTTGTATTGTTAATTTTAAAAATAAGTAATGGATGAATTTCCATTTTTCTATATTAATAATGCACACTTTTAGCGAAAAATGAAGGCACATGACACTTCAGTATTCGTGAAAAAAGAAATTAAAAAGATTCCGACAAAATTGCCGCAGTACCCGAGATGCGGCAACATTGAGCTGCACAACTCGCATCCGCCCATCTGCTCATACCGGGATGCGTCATTTTTGTAATTTCGACGCACTTTCCGCGCTCTACACTTCACGTTTCTAACGAACGAAAATGACATCGAATTTCTCGTTACCCCTCCGTTCTTCCGAATCGTCTCTGTCGAGTATCTGCGAATAAAAAGCAGATCAAAACATGCGCTTCGTTCGAAAATACAAGCGCAGCTTTCACCTCTAATTGTGTTTTTTTCCACCGCTGTATTTCTGATCTTGTTTCGGGGTATCCCAGACATGAAAGTGTGTGGAATTGTACTCGAAGCTATATCTTCGAGAAAAAATTATCTGTGTATTTGTTACGAGAATATAGCTAACCAGTAACTTCGTTGAAGGAAACATAGTTTACAATCATACAAGTTTCAAAAAATAAAGAAAAGACAACAAAAAAACTTCACATCTCTAGCTATTTGTTCCTATTCTTCATCCACGTCCCTCCCAAAAAGTCAAATACACAGCTACAAGAAAAATTCGACGCCCCCTCCTATAAAAAGCTCAATAAGTTCTCTCGCTCGAGCAAACACTCGCTTGCAGGCGACACATCGTGACGGCTGTGCGCTTGGAAAATCGACGAAAAAAGGTATAGGTACACGATGTCGCGAAAAACAAGAGAGAGAGAGATAGGAAGTGTAACGAGCTACACTACGCACATAACAAATCGCTTTTCGACGTGTGCGTTATACGATATCGCACTATATCGCTCCCTCTCTTGATCTTTTAAGGGGACGTGTATATATACGTGGAATTGGGACACGTTTTTTCGGCCCTTCGGCGAGAGACGACGCGAGTGCTTAATTGATACGATCGTAACATCGGTAACCGGCGTCAGGCTGCTGAGGGGAATTCCGTTTGAGAGCTTTACGCGCGCGCCAATTTGTGACTATATACCGACAGCTCAAAGGGGATATGTTCGAGTGCTCGATACTTTTTAATTGGGAAAAAGGTGGATTTTAACGAGTGTGAGGATTTTTTGTAGATTCGATATATGTGGATCCGGAAAAATGCCGGGACTGGTAGTAAGAAATCTGTAGAGCTATAGTTGTGTTTTAATTGACAATTTTGTTATTTCACGAACGCATCGACTATCTTTATTAAAATCAAAAAACATTAGACAAATATTTACCACAAATGCAGTTAAAAAGCTAATACACTAATTCCCACAATTACACAGAAATACTTCCCCTCCACGTCCGAGCTGTCCACCGTCCGCCTCTTTACCCCGCGCGTTCGGATCGGTCGACAGCATCACAGCGACATGTGCGCGCACTCGATGCTGCATGCCGCCTCGCTCTCTCACACGGAGAGCTGGCTATCAAACGGAACGACGTTTCCGATCGATCGCGCGACACTGAAGTGACAATATCCCAAATCCCTTTACAGCGCGCGTGCGACTGACAAGCGACGCGCGCTCGCTCACTCCTTCCTTTTTCGTCCTCGACGTCGGGTAGAGGTAATACCTCTGAGTGCGCAGGGGAAATAATAATTCTGGGATTATTATATATATATTTTTGTTTTGTTTGTTTCTCCTTTCTCTCATTTTTTTCTTTTTTTTTCAAGTTGTGTCGGTGCCGGATTAGCGTCGAAGAGGATTTGCTGTATTTGAGAGGGAGAGGGAGAATTTTTGCACGCGCGACAGAGATATATTATTAGCGAGTGGATTTTTCCGCGGATATATATATTTTTCGTTGCTAGTGAGAGATGAAGTGGCGCGGTTGCTGTGCTTGCCGATGGGTGACAAAGAGAGATAGAGATGTTTTAACGGATTACGTGGATTTTGTTTTAAACGTGAAATGTAAAAAAGGCGGCGGATTAAATGGTTTTGTAAATAATGTGGGGGAAATGGATTCAATGTGGTTATATATAATTGAATGTGAATTCTTGGAATGTGAAAAGGATTTTAAATAAATATATTTTACTCAGTTCACTGATTCTTCAGAGATATTTTGCAGGCGATTTTGACGTGACAGCAAATAATCCGATCAAGATCTCGAAACTAAAGAGGAAAATGAAAATTTTTGTAACTGAGGGGAACCTGATTTTAACGTAATTTTTTATTCCAAACGGAAACAGGAAAGAGTATTATGTAACTGAGGTCGGAGAAATCTCTGAAATAAAGTCCGTTTATTATTTAAATTCTACAGAGCAACAAATTCACGTCGCGCTGAAAATGTTCCTCTTGTACGAAAAAATAGCAACAATATACAGTTTCCAGGAACCCTTGTCATACTAAATTCTGCTTCATCATTACCTCAAAAACAGTCGTACACTCAAGCGTCACCTTCTAGCGCACTCCGCAGCTACATAAATCTTGCCTGAAACTTGTAACCCCGAGCTCCGCCTGCCCAACTACCCCCGTAAATCTACATTCGAACTCGTAAAGCCGCGCGCGCGCGATCATGATTATGACGAACGGCCTAATTTTGCGACCTTCGTCGTTACTAAAATCCGAGAGCGGCGAACGACATATTCGAGACGTGAAAGAGCGCATAGATCCTTCGAGAACGACTGTTTTCGAGATAAACTGATAAAAATGCGACGCTGAAATACGCAGGGTTTCAAGTTTATATTTTGGTTCTCGTTGTTAATAAAGATATTTCGTATCATATATACGTTTCAATGAAAAAGTCTTGAGATAATATAGTTATCATAATTTTAATTTAGAATTAAATAAATGAATAATTCATTGGGAATTCAAAGTCTCAGACACTTCATTTGTCACTGTTCTTTTAATAAAGTCAATCATCATATCTTATTAAATCAATATAATATAGCAAATATTTAAATAAAAGCTTAAACTCTACGCTTAAATTATCTCCCATAGAACTAATAATTTCTATAACCTCATTTCTCTCTACCGAAGGCGACTCGTTTTTACAGCACGCGCGCAGCACTTAACTAGCGCGCGCTCTCACCATGATTCAATAAAGGAATCCTTTAAGTAATCAGGCAAGAAAAATACGCGCAAATTTAGCAATTAGCGACGAAAATTAGGTCCCTCTTAAACGCCCAAGAAAGACCTTTAAATAATAGAGGGCTCGCACTTAATTAGAGCCCGGCGATACAAAAGAGCGCTTTCTTATGAAGAATTTATACGGGGGGAAAATTCGTCCAAGACTTTTTCCTTCCGCAAACCCGCTCCTTCCTCTATTTTCGTCCCGGTCACTGCAGTTTGTAAAGAAAGCTTATAAAAAAGATTCGCGGAGATGTCACACGGAATACGAAGTTCGAAAAAAAAGGGCCAGCCTTTGAGGAACGACAAGGAGCGTGTAAACTGTGCTGTCTCTCGCTCCTTCAAAAAGTTTCTTTGAGTTTTTGAGAGAGGAAAGCTTAAAACGCTTAAATAGTCGTGGCTGCGTTTGAAGTCAACCCTATTTGTCTTCAAAAAATAGGATGAAGGCGCTCATAGTTATATATATATAGTACATTTTATTTTTTAAAAAGAATGTTTCGGCGAACACATTTTTACTATAATATTTAAGTGCATGTATTTTTTCAAACCGCAGTATAAAAACCAACGAATATATATTTAGTTTCAAGAAACATTTTTCACGAAATACAATGATAAATGTAAAGTTTATAAAAATCGAAACATAAAAGAAAATTGCAATTTTTATATATGCCCGAAACAGTATTCTCTTCGATAAACGAGAATCGTATCCCGCGCGCAGGCAATACTTTTAAAATAATAGCCGTTTAAGTCCCTCCCGCTCTTATACTCGTAATGCACTTTTTTTCTCCACCCTCCATCTTTTTTTTTTCCTCCCAACGCTCGAATCCTGCTGCAGCTCCGTTCGTATATATATATAAAGTTAAAGCCGGGCACGGTATATAATCGCGATTCGCCGGCGATAAAGTGCCTAAGTGGAAAATAGGTTATGGCACATTTCACTTATCTCGAATTCTATATCGCGAATCTCTTTCCCGGGGACGTCGTATAAGCCGTTTTAATACCTCGTAATTTCCTGCGCGCGACACTAAGGACTTAATATAAATGCGATTTGCTATTTAACGTCGCGACACGCATATACAACGAGTTATAACGTCGGCCCATTTTAAACTATATTATATTTTCAGCCGCGCGTACGGGGCCGAGGAATTCAGGGTATAGTTTAGGCGTGCGCAGGGTTTATTTTAGCTCTTGACCTGCATATTAGTATATCTTTTACTCAAAATAGATTTATGAAGAATTATTTGAACAGATATCAATGGTAAACGTTCAGTTACTCTCATTTCTATACTTATTGAAGGTCTAAGAAAATGTCAATTATTATTCTCTCATTATGATGATTGTACACATTCTTTAAACTAAGTAAACAAGTGTATCTTGGTCGGAATATTAATTGAACAATCAATACGAATACTCTGAAACGAAACATTACGCTACATAATTAACACAAAAACAATCATAAAATAACATCGTATCTATAGCACAACACCGCGCAGCAATAATTTTATTAATTAATACACCATATATCGTAGACTATTACATCGCATTACTACACGAAAACCAACACCCGGTTGCAAAGTACCTATACACACCCTTTCACGGTCTAACAAACCCTCGCAACACCTCCTGCACCCTCGAGCGCTCGCCGCGCCGATCGTCTTATTAAATCCAAACTCTCGCATCCACGCAAGTCCATAACTCGACTCCCCTCTGTACCGCCGGAGGCAGCGAATACCTCGCGCAAGACGGTCGGCCCGCAAACTCGAGAAACTGCGCCGGGCGCAAACTATCCGCGTAATTCCGCGAATTTCCGAAATTTCGCGGGAGATTGTTTAGCAGCGGAGGAGCGTCTCAATTAGGACGTCAAAGTGCGCACGCCAGCGCCGAAAATATTATTTTTACTACGTTGGGGAGGGGAAGGGAAGGTGGAGGTACCGAGGGAATGTTGCGAGGTATTCGCTATGGGAATTTGAGGGAAGGTCGAGGATGAAGTCGATGTTTTGGGGAAGGGTTGTGGGAGGAATGCGATATCGTGTTTTGGGAGGTGAAAAGAAATGAGAATAGAGTGGAGAGTTGTTGAGTTTTATCTTGTTGTTGAGAATATTACTTGACTGATGATTTTTGTGTTCAACATTATGTAATTGAGGATAGGTTCGAATTCAGCGGTATGAAAGTGAAAAAGTACTGTGTATGTTCAGACCGCTCGATAGTCACTTCGTCTCGGTCCAACTATGTCTCCATGCAATATCTTATTTATACATTTTTATTCTACCAAATACTTTTTTCCAATTATTATCTTTCCTTTTCCTCAATTTTATTTTTGTTTACCTCATACGGCAACTCTTTCAATCCGCCAGCTTATATTTTATTTTATTCACAAACAATTTTATTTATTTTTCATCGTTTACTCAAATTAGCCTTATATGATAACCGACGCGTAACCCTAAAAAAAAAATTAACGACCAGCAAATGGAAAATATATACATACCGCGGCGGTCTCTAAAAAACCGAGGCCAAGTTTTTAATTAAAAAAACCTCACTCCGCGACCATATAAACTCACTCCTCGTATCTCTGCACTATAAAAGTCCACTCTCCGCGGCGATAATAATTTTTTAATTAACGCGCGCACTCCCGATAATTAATGAATAAATTATTGACAGAGAGAGAGAGAGAGAGAGAGCCGCTTGGGTGATCGATAACCCAAGCGTGCGAATTCCTCGCTCCCGTTCGGCAATTAAAAACCTCTACGTCGTCCTCTCAACTCCCCCCTTCCCCAAAAAAACCGAAAGAGAGAGGAATATTCGTCGGAATTTCGTCACCCCTGCTTCGACGATGAAATTCCCCGCTTATCTCTTGCGCGATAAAATTCCATCGCGAAATTAAACGGCGGCGAGGTTCAGCGGCAGTAGCAGCACGTAATGAGCGACGAGCGACAAAAGGCAATATAGCGCGTCCGCGCGCGCGCGCAGCGCCAATAACCGAGACACCGAGGAAACAATAAACGTGCTCTCACCTCCCCTGGGGTGAGAGAGAGAGAGAGAAAGGTCGACTTATGTACTCGTTGGCTGCCGACGTAATTGTTATCGTCGCGGGAAAGGCTGTTATATCGTCAAATTGCGGTGGTGTATGATGTCGAGTGGTTGGTCGATGGTTTTTCGTTCCTGATTTTTTTTTAAAATGATTTTTTTTTTATTCTTTAATATATAAATATTGAAGAAAAATAACCAGTTTCTAGCTACGTATTAGCTATAGGAATTGGAGTTTGAGAAATAACTATTCAGTCCCTAGTTGTATATTATCCAAGAACAGGACAAAATTTTTTCAATTTCTATCGTGGTACCTTATATATCAGAAGAATGTATAGCCGTGATATCAGATAAAGGTTACACGAAAGTTACAATATTTCGTCATTTATTTTCATTATACTGAATATCCGCAAAGAAACCAATCTCGTCTCCGCACTCTCTTCGACTTTCAAATAATAAACCAGCCTGATACCTCGCAAAAAGCCTTCTTTCCCCAAATCCCCATAACCCCTCGTCGCTCTCATCCACCTTGGACGCCGTAAACCCGTTTATACGAGCGGGTGGCGCAAAAAGTCTCTCTTTCCCTTCTTTCTCCACCCGCGCGCATACGTAATCGGAGTATAAAAATCGCAGCGCCCTCCGTAAAAAGGTTCATGGTATTTAGCGCCGGACCTTGAGCGCTCTCGCACACCTTAGCTATACTATACACTCGTAAAAACCAGCCGCGCGCACATAGCGCTCGCGTTTACGAGAGGAGAGCGATATAATTCGGGTCACCGTGTCGAGAATCACTTTCCGATTTTTGCCTAGAGGGGTGAGGAAGTGAGAGCGTGTTGATTAAAGGATTTCCTTTTGCGAGGGAGTTTGAGGCGTGAGTAACTTGGGACTTGATGGTGGCTTGAAAGGTGCGTAAATGGATATATGAAGTATAAGGGTGTATGGAGGTAGAGGAGGAATGAGCTTTTTGAGGAAGTGAAGAAGTGTCTTTTAGAGGTACGAAAGTTGTGCATGAAGTAGGTAGAGATTTTTCACTCACTTATTAGATTTAATTTAATCGTTTGGTGGATACATTTCTTTTAATAATGTTATATTTATATTTAATAATATAGGAAAAACTATACAACCTTTGCTAAACTTTTTAAACATTTTTTTTAGTTATACATCTGTAATATCCACTTACACAACTAATTATAATCTCTTACGGTGTACTGTACCCACTTAAACTCACAGACACAGTAAACCCGCAACTTTATCAAAAATCACCACCTTTCTTCCCACTCACCGCCATCAAAAACCCAAGACAGCAGCCTGTATCAGCACGACCGTAATCATGAGACACTATATGCCGCTATCCGCGTGCATAAGTGAGTACGACGCTCATCATAGCCGCGGTTTATAGAGCGCTGCAGCGAAAGAGTGCACGCGAACCGCGGCCATATAGGGGCACCGCCGCCACGGCGATTAATAAGCGGCGGATAGAGTAGACCACTTAGTCGCGGTTTCGATCGGGACGGTGGGTGGCTTTTTGGATGAGTGCGTTTGCCGAATTTGTGGCGAGAGATTGATTCCACGGTCCAAATTTCAATGCGGTTGCGTGCTTGTGAATGTTGAACATATAAGGTATTTCGTTATATTAATATGTGTGTGTATGTTTTCTGATTTCAGGTGAGTAATCGTGACCACGCAGTATAACACGTAACACCAACTCCTAGCGAGATACCGTGAGTCTGTCGTTCCTCAAAATTACATATAAATCACGTGATACTGTAAGTACCCCTATTGGTTAATCCCTTATCAAATTGTAGCATTCGAGATAATCTATTTTTTTCCCTCGAACGATCTCGGAAGAGGTAAAAAAAAGTTGAATAGTTACACGCATAGTGCGCTAATTAACGCTAGATACCGCAAACCCATATGACAAAATCGACCTAAGTTCGATTATCGATATATCTACCATTATACCTTCGCCATAAAAAACGCTCCCACGACCAGCAAAGACAAAAAGAAAAATTATTATCCAACGTCCACGGAACAATGAACGCATGATCGTCGTTGACATTCCATCCCACCCGTCCCTCTCTCTATATTAAAAATTCCGTGACAGCCATTATTGAAAACAAAAAAGAAAAAATGCGTGGGGAGGGTGAGACTCAAGAGTTGACGGGCGGTATATATACACGCGAGCCCTCGACGTATTGACGGACGGACCGATATCGCGCGTCTCAGACGTCAGCCGCACGCGCGCAGTTGAGAGTAGCCGTGTGACGAAAGCACGCCTCCAATATATATATCGTTGCGGGATCCAGCTCTCGAGTGCTGTACGGTGAGATTCTGAAAAAGGTGGTTGGGAGTGGTTTGAATTTTTCGAGGAATTTTTCAATGGCTCATAAGTTTATTTTCGTTGGTTAGGTGTGAGGTTGCTGGAAGTATTTGATACATTGAATTGACATGTAAATAATAATGTTAAGGGTATGAAAAAACGGTGTTGTTCGATCTTTTGTATTTAAAAAAATATTGATTGTAACAGCTGACGTAGCGTGCATGAATTATTACACCAACAATTTTCTATAAACTTTTATTATTTTATACTGGTAGTAGTTCATTATGAAAATAATTGTATCATACAATGCAATAGTGTTACATTACTTAACAATTCTGTTTACAATACTTTATTGTATTTAGTGCGAAAATAAGTAGTTGATTTATTACAATTTAATTGTTGGTCTTCGTATAGTCAATGTATCTATTAGGGCTGCACGAGAGGAAGACAACACAATATTTCTGTAATTATTGTCTCGCTCTTGTAAATTCTTGAAAATTTCTCTCCTGTCTTGGTCTTGCCAGTCAATATGAAAAATATTATTATCTTATATTGAAATTCTTGACCATATTGGAGTTATGCAGACTTACGGCAGTATAGGCGTGTCAATCATTAGAAAAGGTCTCAAACCTAAATACCCGGGAAACACGAGGTCCACACAAAAATGGAGTTACGCAGATG
>UXGD01004109.1:0-18085 GCA_900474315.1 Torymus auratus
TCTTATAAGACGTAATTCGATATATTTATTTTGATCATATAGGATTTACCATGTTCTTTCAGTAAAACAGAGTACACAACTACAACACCCCCATAATGCACATTTATTATATTTCGTTTATGGTAACATCAACATTTTTTTTTCATATATTTTATGAAATTCAATGTAACTTTTATACCACTAATTCCAATTTTTAGTCTTGAAATCGTTATATTGCTAATCCAAAATAAAGTTCATAACTCCCTAGTAGGTGCTATTATGTACATAAAAGCTTCGCATCACCATAGATTTTTATATTTGAAAAGAAATTATTCCTATTTATTTGTATAGACCTTTACCAAATGAATTCAAAATACGAATTAAAAAGTATAACGTTACCGAACACCTCCATCCCATCACATTAAAACTAATCATCAGCACACATATCCTGAATAACAAAAACTGTAAGCAATCTCCCGGTTAAAACGAGCCCACCAATAAATCTCAAGCCCGGCCTATTTCCTAATTACCCCTCTACCTTATTACCGACATGCCAGTAGCCCGATATACATAATCCACCGTTCCTTCGGAATCCCTCGCGAAGCCTATGTACACCTCGCCCACGCTAACTCGTTCCAATCATCCTCATTACCGCCTCATCGACCGCGCTGCGCCACAAACTTCTTCTCCTCCTTCCGCCGTACCAGTCCCGAAAGCTGCGCGCCGCCGGCCTAGAAACGAACGAACGCGCGCGCATTACGATCTTCGCGCGACTCTATTCTCGGTCCCCCGAGCGAGCGATTACGCAAGCGGCGGCGGGGCTCGATGACCCGCCGCCGTCGTCGTCCGTCAACCTTGGCTCTGATAACTCCTCCAGCTGTGGGCCGCCGCGAATTCAGCCGCGTGTGTTATATTATGTGCAGAGGTGGGACGCGGTACTTACGGCCGTTGCGTAATTTGCACTGCGTAGGAATGCAAGTTATGGCTATGTGTGTGTGTGTGTTATGCAAATTTTTTCTTTTCTTTTCTTGGCGAGCTGGTGCGAATGGGAGAGCGGATCAGGTGCGCGTGATTTAAGTAGTAGGTGTTGAGGAAAAATTAGGGTTGTGGAGTTTGATTTTTTTATGATTGTTCGATAAAAACTATGAAAGTAGTGGGTGTAGAGAAAATTTGAATTATTGGTATTTCATATTATATAAAAATTAGCATTATAGTAAGATACTAATTGACAGATTCTGGATTTGAAAAAATTTTATGAAGAAATTAATGTCAAGAAAATAATTGGTTTATAGAAACTTATAATGCCTTAGTTTATTTATAATAAGTTTTTGCGTACTATGTAGGTATTTAAATGGTTTTAGGTACACTAATAGTATAAAAATGTATGACAAATTTGCTGTTCAACTGAATTTATAAAAAATAAATATTTAACAATACTTGTCAAAATAAACAAAAATTGTATGATCTTAATAAATTTGCTTGTTAGCGATAAAGTCATGGGTAACATAAATTAAGTGACCGACACCGAGTTGCAATTGACGCATACTTGATCCCCCGCAAGTTTAAACTAGATCAAAGATAGATCAAGTATTTTTTTTTAATAATAAGTTATTTATTTATTTTTTTTTTACTTCTAACTGTTTAAAGGTAAAAAAACAATAAATAAATTATACATAAATATTGTTCTTCTGTTTTTAATTTATGAATTGCCATAAATTTAACTAAAGTATTCTTTGATAACATATAAAGTTCAGTTATGTTTAATAAATATGATTTATAAACTATCAATATAAGCAATAATAAAGTATACCTCGCAGCGCGTAGGTGGCGATATTACTCATCGAGATGAAAATAGCGAAATCCGGAAACTATGCCAATACAAACAATAATAGTCTCGGGTAACCTTAGCTGTGCATTTTGCCGTGACAATATAGCTAATCGAGATAGCAGACAATCGATAGCTCTTTTTTGCGCCGATAAATTATAATTAATTAAAACGGTGAGTTTGAAGTTTGTCGCGCAGCAATCAATCAGAAGGTGCCGGTGCCTGCAGTAAATTAATTATAAATAGATTTTGAATATAAACGGTTGAGTTTTAAAATAATTATATAAAATGATTTCGATTTAGAATAAGTTATTACGTTAGTAGCAACTGTCAAAATTTTTCAAAATTTATACAATTCGAAATTTTTTTCCTTGAAGTTTTCATTCGAAAGAGAAAAGTACATCCTGACTTTATTAAATGTAAATTGACTTTTCTAAATAAAAATATATTACAATAATCGAATTCTAAAGCTATTTTAAACCCTAAACCACAGGGACCTTCTTCAGTTTCGTTATTTATACATTTTATTCTTGTCAAAATTCTGTAACCCTTTCGTTCTAAGATATCGCAAAGTTTTTGCCAATACGTTGATCAAGTCCAAATTTGAAATTAAAAATTATAAATTATACCATTCTATAACTTTAAATCCTTATCGTATTTTGTGTTTCATAGGTAGCACCAAATCACTGAATAATGGCAATCAATAAAGAACCTATTACCGCAGCCTAACGTTCCATATCATTACAAGCACGACGATGTGATTTAATCTTTTGATCCATTTCGTAGTATTTGCAGCTAATAATATAATGTCATATATAAAAGGTTCAATGGTTTCCTACAAATGTTAGTCATTCACGTAATTATAAAACTTAAATGTAGCATATGTTTCCGAAAAATTAAATCCCTATCAACTGACTCCAGAGTAATGAGAAACCTCTTAATCTATGATCAGTTGCTCAAAACACGATTAATTGAAGCAGATTAAATCAAATGGTTTTACTTTAGGGTTATAACATATTCTCTCTGCACCTCTAATAGCACCGAGAGCAAACTCTCGGTAATTATTCACAATTATAAATTACAATAAAGAGAATCTGGTGCAACTGTTTATATTAGAGAATAAAAAGCAGAGTATTTGATGTACAAAGAGCGCATCTGGTGCAGAAAGGCATATTCGACCTAAAGAAAAAATTTTTACATTATTGTACTTATATTACAGTATTATGATTTCAATCTAGCAAGTGTTCATAGACGATTACTTTCAACTACTATTATAACTTTTGAATTTTAATTTCCAACAATGTATATTTCGAAAAAAAATAAAAATTTGATTTTACAAAAGACGTAGAAAAATTCATTATAAGAAAATAAATTAAAATTATAATATGAGAAAATTTTATAAGTACAAACTTATATAAAATAGAATAAAAAAGTAATAAAATTAAATCAAATATAAAAAGGTAACCCAGCAAGAGGAGTTGATTTTGTGATAAACATTAGTACCTACCTATAATTAAACACATAAATAAATAAAAAATCCTCAAAGAACAAAACAACTTAAAACCTACAAATCTTTTCTCCCAGTTCACTCAAAAATCTCCGCGACCCCTTTTCCCACTTCCCTCGCCGTCCCTCGGCAACTCTAATTTCGACTCACCCACACGCACTAGCATCCCTCGGAAAAGCTCTCGCCGTCGCTGCATCTCTCTTCTCTCTCTCTGTCTATCGACCGCGCGCTCTCTCTCGCATATATGCCTACCTACGCGAAAGACGCGCAGACCGGCGATTTTCCATTGTATGCGCGCCGCCGCGGTTTCCCCTTTTATATCGCCGAGCCAAGTCTCTCTCTCTCTACGTGTGCACTCGCGAGAGGGGAGGATGATTGCGCGGGAATCGATAATAAAGCGGCGGGGCGCGCAGCATCCGAGGCGGCTCTCGGTGTCGGCGACCTTTAGTGAGCGTGTGGAGAGAGGGACGTGAGGTTTGGGATGGGCGATGATAAGAAGAGGGTGGCGAAGTGGTTGTGTGCGCAAAGGTGGTTGCGATGCGTGTTTGCTGGTTAGGGGGAGGATTGTTTTTAGGTGAGAGTACTGTGCTGTGGCTTTTGTTGTGTGACGATGGGGCATGGATTTTATCTTACTTGTGATTTTAAATTCAGTTTGGAATTTATTTACTCGTGTGAGTACGGAAGAAGATTAATTTATCGCTAATGGGAATCGTTGGTAGTTAGTTTTCCGTTTCATCGTGTTTTTTTTCTTTTTTTTTTGCATTTTACATTGATATATAAAGGTTCGAAATTTAATTTATTAAGATCAGAAATACTGGGGAAAGCAAGAAAATATTAGAAATATCTTTTTCTTTTTAGAAAACAGCAAATTGAATTAACCAGAAAATTTATTTTATTTTCATTCTTTATTGAATATTTTAATTCATGCCATTATACATTAGGTTCTTTATAATTTAAGTAAAAAGATTGTAAACTGTATAATAAATATTAATATCTTCTTTTGATTAAAAAACCAACAAGAATCGAATCGAATGATTAAACACATAATTTTGCGATCTTAGTCCATCATCATCTAAAGCGAGAATGATAATACTCATTGGTTAAAAACTGTGAAGCATTTTTGAGTTTTTAAAGTTAACATGAGCAAGAACAGCAGCGAAAATTGAGAAAGTTATACTTATTAATAATTAAATATTAAATATAAGTTATACATTATGAATTTAACTTTAAAAATTATTTTATTTCAACGGGCTTTATATTTAATTTATTAAAATATTACTTGAACATTTGTGATTTTATTTTTAAAAATGAAGAAAAAAAACGATTTATAATAACAGAAGTCATACTTAAAAAGTTAGCTGTGGAAAAAATAGCACAATATTTTCAACAACAACGATAAACAATAGATCTTAAATTAAGATTATAAAATAAAATGTAGGTAATTAAAAGTTATTTCAATCATTTAAAATAAAAATTATGTAATATTAATGAATATGACATTAATACACACGAAGAAACAGAATTTAATTGATTTAATATTACAATTTCATTAAAACGTAAATGACTTTATTGTTTCAACGATAGATCGCACCGAGTTGATTCTTAATTATTTTAATAAATATATTATTCAGTCAACAACATATTAATTGTTTTCACTATAAAGATTCTATCATGACCTAACTTAAATCTAGCCTATTTTTTCAAATTACATTCATTTTCGAAATTTCGCAGAGTATACTATACATATACATACTAATGAATAATAAATTACAATCGTAATATTTCAATTAAAGTAACTTTCTCCTCACACTCATCTAAACACTACTAAACTTTATCCACCACCCTACGAAAATGACTGTTCCCCTAAATACAGTTTCCTGCAACCCTTCCCATCCCCCACCCCCATGATTACCCATATCTCACCCTTAATCAATCCCACTCCTCTGAACCCCGATTACCTCGAAACACTCACGCTCACACGCGAATCGCGCCTTCGTCTCCTTCTCCTTCACAATCGCGCAAACCATTCGATCGAATCTCTTCTCTCGCCACGACGACGACGACGACGGGGGAGCGCCTCAGCCGTGTTCTTCTTCTTTTTTAATACGGCGCGCGTCTTCGAGGCGTGACCGATGGCCCCGCCGACAATGTCCGTAATGGCCAATTTCGCCGCTCGCCCGCGCAAATGAGCCAGATCGGAAGCGTAATACACGCCGAGGGCGCGTGCCTCGTTGTTATATCCGGTGCGAGCAGGCGCGTGTTGCGAGACTAAGTGATGAGCGGCTCGATAGTGTCTTTCGATACGATGGCTGGGTAGGAGAAGGATAGCTTGTGGTGAGTGGATTTGGAAGGCGATTTCTGACTCTTAGAGATGGATTATTGAAGAATCACTGATTTGACATGAATATTGGGATATGGGTTTAGGTAGCGGTATGGAAAAGTATATAGTAGAGCTAATAAGAACGGCTTAGTAGTTTAGTAAAGTTAAGTTTTCAAAAGGTTTATTAAAATGTTGAATGTAGCCTACACTTAAAAGATTAATTATTCAGTGCAAAAAAACTTAGATAAAATCATGTAGCATTGATTTGCATTATATATAGCACTACAACAAAATAGAAATGCAAAGTAACATAATTGGTTATTAAAAGACGAATCGAGTTTATATTTATATTTAATTCTTTTTCTATATAAATCAACTTTTGGGTGTCACACAACAATTTTTTTTTTCAAATAAAATAGTCTAAAAAAAGTGACAGGCACTTTTTTTATAGAAATATTTATATCACCTGTTTATCATTTTGGGTGAGGGATAGGACCATGAAATAAATAGTAGCAAAAAAAGATACATCTCAGACGTGAAAATCAATAGCGCTTTAATCAGAATATTTAAAAATATCCTGACACAAAAAGCTTGCTTCGGAATTGACATTTGGACACGCACATGCCTTAACCACCAGTTCTCTTACCAACTTTTTAAGACAGTAATAACTGATTTATAGTCACGAACATATTCAAACCTGACTGCGGAATTTTTTGTCGAAATCTCGGATTTTTTAAAGTAAAATTGAAATATTTCAACATGTTCATAGCGAAAATGCACACTTTTTTTACTATTTTTATACTCTTACGTACGTAGATACTTTCTGCAGTGAGTAATTTCGAGAATGTATGAACGTACTTTCAAACTAGTTTTAACTTTTCGAATTTTTTGGTAGAATGCCAATAACATCGTTCGGATTCTCCATTTGTTAAATCTTTGTAAGTAAGGAAAAAAGGAAATAGTCCCTCAAAATACGAACAATTTTTTTAACTAATTAAAGAACGTTTAACTGGAACGTGACTTTCGTAATTTATGGCTCATAACTTCGTCTCGAATGCTATTAAAATAACAAGGGCGTCTTCAAGCTATTAAAGCAATGAGTTTTACTTTATAACAGCTAATATGATATAATTTGTTTTTAATGAAAGTATATTCAACGGAACAACTACTTTAAAAAACTACGTTAGACACATAAAATAGTTTACGGATGAATAATTACAAATCTGGCCTGTATAAACGTTCTAATTGTATGACTTGTAAGATTATATAGCGAAAGAATGTTTTATAAAAGAGAATCAAAAGTATTTTTTATTTTCCGCGTATCAGAAAAAAAACTATTTGGAAAAAATAATCGTTCCTGACGATAATATTTACGATAAAATATAAATACTTTTTTATATATATATTTTACAATGACTAAAATTAACTGGAATTTTCGATTGAAAGTGAAAACTTACTTATTGAAAACTCTATAAACCGAAAAAAAATCATCGCTTATTCATTCAAAGTGAATAATAACCAGATGAAGACAGAAGAAACATGAAACCGTAGATAAATATCGCAGGAAAATTTTGTCCACATCTCGCTGAAACTAAATACAATCCAATACTTCTAAAATTCTTAATAACGAACAACATCTTCGCTATACAATCGATCATCCCTTTTATTATTAACAAACGCAACATTTTCCCTCCCATCCGTATACATTTTTCACATTTCCATCCCATCACATATGCGCTTCCCTCCTCCCCAACAAAGTCAACCGCCTTCGGACAATGAGACTTTTGAAAGCGCGCGCGTGCCCGTATATATATCGACAGGCGGCGGGAGTCGAATTGAAAAGGGCGCGACGATCGATCGGGTATCGGTGCTCCCTCGGCCATCGGCCGCTCGAGAGAAAGAGAGCCGCTGCGGGGCTTCCTCCGCGTCAGGCTGGATTATACTGCTACTGGCACTTTAAACGGTGACACGGCGATATCGTTAACGGTGGATGCGAGGGGAAAATGAACTGGGCTGTGTTTTAAGGGTGGGATGTTTGGTCGGTTGAATTTGTTTTTGAGGGAAAAATGTATTACTTATTAGTTCGTTTGCCAAGTGTCGAGTAGTAGAGTGAAGATTAGTGAAGAATGTGTACAGGTCGGTTAACATAATGAGTGTCTATTTTCTGGTATTACAGTTTAGCTTTAATAGTTTTATTTTATTATTATTTTTCATTCCATTAATTTAGGTAGGTTATAGGTACTGATTTTTAAATTAAACGATGATTTTCAAAATTACAAATTGAGATAATTTACGTACTTAAAAGTGAGACACATCATTAATAAAAAGATAATGTGTTACATATGATTTCTTAATTTTGTTCAATAAAGCATAAAGTTATTGAATTATATAAAAAATGAGCTTAGGTATATTCAAGTAACACAAAACTTTTCAATGCGACATAATTCACAATACTTTTAATAAACCCCGTGTGCAATATTGATTTTCGTTAAACCGGTAAAACTTTAGTTTCAAAAAGTAGAACAACGAGCTCGCATTAGATGTCGCCACGGAGATGAATTCGTGAGGAGGATTCGGGCAACAACTATATGCGATAAAGAACGAACGAGGCGGTGGATCGTTATATTGTCTTTTCCTCCGTTTACTGCGGCCGGTACTACAGAAAATGTAAGATGATAAGTGCGACTTATGCTGGTATTATCTAGTGTGATTGTTGAATTTTCTTTTCGGATAATAATTTTAAATTAGGTAATATTTACAAGTAAAAATTTTGGTCTTGAAATCAATAATTCCTCATTTCTCACTTCTATAAATAGTAAAGTAGTGTTTTCTATTTTAGTCTCAGAAAATAAATGGTTTCAATAATCTTATCAAAATTGATTGCACTATTAAATCATATTTCTTGTTAAACTATAATCATTAATAAAGTTAAAAGTTATATATTTTTTTCAGCAGTATACATAATTATTGCTCTTTTCTACTAAATTATTCAATAATATACTTGAATATTGTAACAAAAAAAACTATTTAGGACTATGAATAAATTTTTTTATTAGATACTTGAATGATACAAGACGAATAAATTCTTTCAAACATAACACCTACATAACTATTATTATCGACGATCAGAAACTACGATACTCCATTGAAAATGCGATATGCTCGACAATAACGTAATCACGCGTGTTCGCTTTGGTCTACCCGCTTGAGAGGCTCGACTGTAACTGTCGAGCATTGCGTCTCTTATCTCGAGCTTCAGCCCAAACAAGTGCGATAGCTTGGCCATAAAATTGGCTGTCGCCTATCCGCTCCACAATGCTTGAAATACGTGAGCCAAGTGCCAACGCGTTTGCAGAAATCGCGGCGTATACTTCAATTCAATTGTTTGAAAAATAGTAAAAACTTTTTTATAATTATCTTCTTATACAAATTTTGTGAACTTTGAATGGTATTACTATACAATTTAAATATTATAGAAAAAGTATTAAAGCAAATTTAAACGCTTAATATGATGCGTTAGCTAAAAACTTTAAGCAATGGAAAAATATTTGTACCTATGCTTAACAATGCGGATAGAATACACTTTAACCTCATGCTTCCAATCTATGTTGACTATGGAGATATGATAAAGGAAAGGTAGTATAATGATTACGCCAAACGATTGGTTTTTTAAAAAAATATGAATTGAATTTTTATTTATCATCTGTCATCATAAAAATGTTGTAGCAAACTTAAAAACGTAAAATAAAAAATATAACAATGTCTTAAATGTAGTAAAAAAATTACTATTACACGAACTTATTTTTTACATCGATAGAAATAAAAAAAGATAACGCCACAAGAATATTACACAAAAAGGAACACACGTTAGCGTTAACTGCTACAGTTTTGTTTGCTCAAAAGTGCATTTCCCACTTTCGAGTGGTTTTGCGTAGGCACGAGCTCGCTAATGTACTGTCCAACCTTGATGAGCTTTTCGAGATCGATACCAGTCTGCATACCCTCACCGTGCATCAGGTAGACGAGATCCTCGGTGGCCACGTTCCCGGACGCACCAGGGGCATAAGGACATCCGCCTAGCCCCGCTACAGACGAGTCAAAGACGCGTATACCTTGCCTGAGGCCTTCGTACACATTGGCGATCGCCTGGCCGTAGGTATCGTGGCAGTGCATGGAAAAGCGCCAGATGTCGCCACCGGTCATCGCCCTTAGCCCGTCCAATAGAAGGCCGATTTTCTTCGGGGTGCCGACGCCGATGGTGTCACCCAGGCCGACCTCGTAGCAGCCCATGTCGAGCAGAGCCTCCGACACCTTGGCCACCTGCTTGGGCTTCACCTCGCCCTCGTACGGACAGCCGACGACGCACGACACTACCGCCCTCGTGCGGATCTTCTTGTCCTTGCAGATCTTACGGATCTCGCGGAAGCTGCTCAGACTGTCCTCGATTTTGCAGTTGAGGTTCTTCTGATTGAACGTCTCTGAGGCGGCACAAAAGAGGACGACCTCCTTAGCGCCTGCCTTTAACGCTGCGTTCAGACCTTTGAGGTTAGGTACGAGGACCGAGTACTCGACATCGGGGTTCTGGCATATACCCTGCAGGACCTCGACGTTGTCGGCCATCTGTGGCACCCACTTGGGTGATACGAAACTCGTGACCTCGATGGAGCGAAGACCCGTATCCGACAAACGATTTATCAGCTCGATCTTCGACGAGGCGGGCAGAACTTTCTTGATGTTCTGTAGGCCGTCACGTGGACCCACCTCGACGATGCGCACTGCGTCCGTGAAGCTTCGGGCATGGCTGCGTACGGCACTGACATTGCGGCACAAGTTGGAGAACATTGTGTTGTGAAGTATCACCTGCAAGTGTAGAAAAAAGTTGTTAAAATTTCATACGTGAGATACAGTGAAATAATATTAATAGTAATAATTCGGTTAAAACGATTTAAATATAAAATATATATATATATATAATATAGGGAAGGACTAAATTATTTATAATAAAGATGGATTACATTGCCATGAAACGTTAATATTATCTACATAAACAATAATATAAATTTCAAATTATGATTTAATTCAATTTTAATGATGTAATTTAAAAATATTTAACTTTTCTTCTTATAGGTAGTACACGCTAAATGTATAATACAAAAAATTACTGTAAAATACAAAAAGATTATAGAATAGTATTTTAAACATCGATATGTTTGTTCGTTGAGAATATGCCAAGTAGATAATTTTACGAATTAATTCTACATCTATAATCTACGATAAATACTGTGAATATTTACATTTGAATTGATTTGCATTTGAATAAGCCGCGTTCTAAATCGCTACGCAAGACAGCTGTTTACACCGTTTTAAAATGAAAAAAAATGAACATGATAAAATAAACTAGTCAATAAAAACAATAGCACTAATGAATTATACAATAAAAATAAATATATAAACAACGTAGTTTATTACGTACGGATACTTTGATAATACAACAGCAATCCGTGAAAGTTGCATAATAATAAAACACGTGCAACCGTATGTTGACAATATAAAAACTAACCTAGCAAGTGTGCTTGAACACTGTAGAAAAATTGTAATCAGCTGGATCGCTCGCACAGCTGACGCGAACTTCACTCACAAAGGCGACGCGGTATCCCCAGCAACGCAACAACGCCACGCGGTGCTGCTACACACGGCCACTTGTTTCTCCACGCGTCACTCGAACACAACTGCGGGAGAGCGTTCGCTTTTGTTGACAGCGCTTTCGATCGCCAGTAGCTGGCGCTCCCCCGCGGATGCGTACTGAACTGCGCTCCCTCTCTGTCAGTCTATGTCTTCCACTTTCCACTCGCTCTGTCTCGTTCTCTATAGACGCATAGACACACTCTCTCTCGTCTGCTATACTCTGAGTAGTAGCGTCTTCTTCTCCTTTCTCCCTTCTGTATATACTCATAACGCGATGCAGAATGGCGCCAGCCCTTGTTTATGCAATACAGTGTGTCAACGCATGCGCATTGCGCAATAATTATAAAAAAAATTATTTTATTATTGGCAACCTTTTGTATTTTAGCGGATAGGTCGTTATCAGAGTTTGCATTTAGATTTTTATCACTGTCGAGCGCTGATAGAGAAACTACGGTTTTGTATAAGAATTTTACCATCTGCGCTAACGAAGGGAAGTTTTCGCGAATCTGAGTTTCTGATTCCCGTTTGATTCGCGTTGCTGTATTTAGTGTTGTTTTTAATGATTAAAAATTTAGTATACAAAAAACTATCGAAAAGATGCGTATCGTAAGTCAGATAAACAAAAGTATAGTCGTAGATAAGATAAAGTAAAAATTATATACAACAATTTTACCATATTCCATTCATAAATTTCATATTTCATAATTTTAATAGAAATTGAGACGAAAAATCTCAATCGATTAACTCGTAATCAAACCACTATATATATCTTTTTAACCCGAATGAAAAAAAGAAATGTAGGAAAATGAAGAAAACCGTAAGAAAGTGTAAAAAACTGTAAGAAACTGTATAAAACCGTATAAAACCATTGGTTTTCAGACATTTTATGAGAAAAGATTCATACGGTTGTATACACTTTTATACATTATTACACATTCTTAAACATTTAAAAAAATTAAAATTTTTTCTAGAAAATTTTCATATATATGTACCAATTTTAATGAAATGTAAGAAAAGGTATAAAAATATATAAAACTGCTTGAAAGTGTATAAAAGTGTATATAAATGTATAAGAATATATAATATTTTATATTTATATACATTTTCTTATGTTTTAATATATTTTCTTATATTTTTTTACATTTCCTTACATTTTTTTACAATTTTTTTTTGCAGACTAATTTGACAAAATTAGTCATATTTGTAAGAAAATGTAATAAAGTATATAAAACCGTAAAAAAATTTCCGAAAACCAATGGTTTTATACGGTTTCTTACGGTTTTTCATAGTTTCTTACGGTTTTTCACAGTTTCTTACGTTTTCTTACATTTGTTATTTACATACATGAATTAAATTAGAAAAGAATCACGAGCTATTCATCAGACTTTTCAAGAAAGTGAAAATAGAATGTTGGAGACGTCGCGTGATCAAAGTTTGCGAGAAAAATAGCGGGCGTGAAAGGGGGCAGTCCATAACATGCTTCACATGCCGGAAAAATCAAATTGCTATTATCCGGCCTATCGCGTTTCATGAATGAATGAGCAGCGAACTTTACTTGATAATCGCAAAGTAGCACATAATTCATTTTCTATAACAATTTTAGTACATAGCTCTTAATTTGTTTCCTAAGGATTTTATAAATTTTGGTGTACGTTTATTATGAAATGTTTCAGTATAGTTTTATAATATTACATTACATTTGATCATAATAAATAAATAAATTTACAGAAGACAGTGATTAATTGTTATTGTACACGGAGAAAATGGTGAATAGCTATTGATTAAAATTCAAATTCTGTAAAACAAGACGTAACAACTACTTAATAGCTTATCAAGAAACTCTTGTTCTTTTTTTTCATCACCAACATTAGCCATAAACATTGCAATTTCAGGTCAAAATTGGCTCATGAAATATAGATTAGGATGTTACAATCATGCATTATAAATGCAAATTTTCAGCTGCAGTGTTTCTCATGAAAGGTAATAATTTTCAAGCAGTATAGGTATTTACAAAAGTGTGTATCAGTGAAAGTACGAAGGACCATAGTACATTCCTTCTCTTTTTTGCGTCCTTCTTTCCTATCTACACGCTACCATTTTCCCTAAATGCTTTTGATTTTCATCTACTGTATCCTATTTGTTCCTGAAATACCTTTGCTTCCTTAAATATTCTTTCCATTAACTTTTTTATTACATTGTTTAGGACAAATTACAAATTTCTACATGATTATACCCTTTTTTATTACAGGTAAGAGAAACGGATAGATTTCATCTATAAATTACATTCAAGTAAACAATCGAAGCAAAAACTCATACAAAATACTATTTTTCTTTATTGTAAGTATTTCCGTAAAATTGTTGACAGAAATGTACAATAGTAACCTTGACAGTGTAAGGTATAAATGTGTGTGTATGCATGTCTGTGAGAGGCGGAGAAAGGGCCATTGGGTGGGGGAAGTCGCGGACGTGCGTGGGTAATTGCCCGGCTGGCCGCTAGGTGGTGCCTAGCGCACAACAGGAGTGCGTTACTCTCGCAATCGGTCAGCCGAGGCTCCGGTTAATATATGAATATATTAATGTATCCCGGATACTCACGGCGTCTGGGGCAGGGGTTGTCCACCGTCAGCCCCACTGATGAGTCTTGGTGGTCAACCCCGAGACGAAACGCCTGGCCTTTTTCCTCCTACAACAACTACTTATTTTTCTGTGCATACAGACGTATATGAGGAAATTTACAAAAGTTATATACTTAAATTTACCTCAAACTGATCAACTTCACTTCTTTTGAAGGCACACCTTCGGGGTGCGGGAATCTAGAAAGGGAGATTTACATTTTTTAAATAAAGAAATGTTGATTCCGCTGGAAGTTTTTAAAATTGAACGTCGAGACGGCATAAAAATACAAAAATCTCAGAAAACGGCAGCGCCGACTTTGAAAGTGCGTCGGACAAAAATTAGGCGATCGTAGCCGGTCCTCCTGGAAGACACGATTAGCCTGGCAAAATCACAGGTCTGAATCCGTACTTTAATGGGGGATTACCCCCTGCACGACGGAGTTAGAAGTGGGGGTACGAACATGCCTTAATCTCATCAGGTTACACACTAAAAGAGGTGGCATTATAATTATTATTATCATTACTGCAGTCTGCACTAATAAATGCCGCCGATGTGAATGGGGAAACTATACAGTCATATTTTATGCAAATGAATTAAAAGAAAAGTACTTAAAATATTTTCCCTCCACCAATTGAATCTGCTTCATTTTTTAGTAGGGAATTGTTTGGGAAGATAATCACAGTATCGGCTAAACTATTTAATTCTGCTTTGAATTATCCATACTATTTTTATCGCGTCGGTGAGTATGTTGCGACATCATTTACCAGCTCTGTTATCTTTGGCTGCAAGACCACGACTAAATAGCAGAAAGCATCATTCACGTTAAGTAAACATATAGGCAATGATTCGAACTAATTAATGATTGAAGGAACGCATGCGCAGTTCTCAATAGAATAACAACGTTGCTACTACAAATACAGAAAAACATTTCTTAAGTTTTATTGATTTATTTTACCTTAATATAATTACATTATATTAGTTATGTATTAAAATAAGTTCAAGTCTTTGTCTATTACACATTTAGAAATCCCTTTAACGCTATACGCTTAAGCATTTTATATGATTGAATAGTTTTTCCAATATCTTCTGTAATATAATCATTACTCTTGGCAATTTCCATTTCGAGATCATTTCCTTCCAGTTTTGTCTTTTTCCGGAGATAGTATCTTAAGCATTAAATTATGTGTACAAAAAGTTTTCTGACTATTTTTGCAGCCTGTTCATTATAGAGAACATAAACTCATTCAGTCATTTTATAATGTACCACTTACAATATTCATTGTGAATTTGAAGCTTGCATCTTCCGTGAGAACAGCCCTGCTCGTCCGTAAGACAACTAAAGCCATGCATCCAAAACCAAAACTTGTATGATTTAAATGTAATATGCCGGAACAACTTCATAGTTTTGGTAGCGAGTAAATTATTTAATCAATAATGTTATTGATCGCATAAATGAAGGGTTCATTTTCAATTCTTGAATTTCATTTAATTGTGTACCATCATTTTTTATCGAATTTGGATGTAATCTATTCTCACATTCTCTGTATCACTTTGAACAAAATAGTAAAATCATAATAATCACAAGTAAGTAACCAAAGTTATGAGCTATTGTTTATTAATTTTCAAGTCTTTAAAACGTTTAGCAAGGTCGTAAAATTTCGTCGTACTTGTTTAGTCTCTGTTCAATTTGCGTACTACGTCTTACAGCGAATTTCTTATTTTCCGTATTCGGTTGTGTAACTGTTTCTGTCTCATTATTCTTTGTTGGATGGTGTCTGTGTGATGGTTTATTCCGTTCGTAAGTTTGTCGATAACTTGTCGTTGTTCGGTGACTAACGTCTCCAAACGATCAATCCTATCACATAAATTGGCGACTGTTGCTCACTGATCCTCTTGCAAGTCGTTACTGTCGATACATAATAAGGTAAAATTATTCCTTATCTATATAACACATTCAATACTTACGATTTACCGTATCTATGGCTTTCCATTGTCCAGATTGTGGTTCTTCGTGATCAAAACTGAAAAAATTGTTTGTTATATCATGATGTAATAAATTCTAATCTTCAATTGTATCTACGCGTGTCGATGGCTGTGATGATGTTAATAAGTCGTCTTCCAAAACTATAAAGTATTGCAATATGCCCGTCTTTTCCTGGTTTTATTACTCGGTATACTAGGCGGCTGTCTGCGAACAGTGGGTGGACTTCGGGTGTAAAATTTCAACAAGATATAGTTGTTAAATACTTACATCCTTGGTATCTATGATTTCCGGGAGCCCGCACGTGCTGACAATCTGCGCCCTTAAATTACAGGACATTCCTTTGGTTCTTCGAGATCTTTTGTAGATATTTTATTATTAATTCCACTAAACCACAGATACTTCTCAAATTATTAAATGTTACTTTTTAATTGTAACGCTCGGTACATACAGTTGTCTTTTTGCCTCTGGTTCAACAGTACCTCGTTTCCCAAAATTGTACTCCGTGATGACGGACTTCGATTGGAAGAAGCATGTTTAAAAAATATTAAAATAAAAATATAAATATAAAATATAAAAAGCTAATATTATTCCTCAGGAGTATCAGAGAGGGAATCATACACTCGTACAACCTCATCGAATGTAGGTGGGTAAAAAAGTAGGTTCATTGTGTATTTGAACACAAACCCATTTTTACGTTTTTCTTCTACCGTTTGTATACCCCCCCCCCCATGTCATCCGCGTGGGCTACGAGATATATGAATTTTTGAATACGGTAAACTAGATACTTCTTTGAGACAACTCTTATTATATACACTATATAATAATAATTGACAGTAATTATTATTAATCATTTTCATTGTTACGTGATAGGCGTAAATAAATCATGGTGATAATTTGTTATACAAAAATCGTCGACGTGTAAAATAAATCATTAAAGTTAATTATATTTTTTGTAGTATATGAATATATTTCCGGACGCGAACTTCTCTACGTTGGAGATTTTTTCCGCGCACCAGTTCGGGAAATTGCATTTTCACAAAATACACATGTCTGTGGGAAGAGCGACTGCCGGGGTGGATAGCGCTTGCCCATAGTGACAGCATGCTACTAACTTACATACCGATCTTTTTTAAGAATACAAGATAAAGATAAATAATTCATGACAATATATTGTCTATTCGATTCCCCGCATTAGTAACGTGCGACAAATATAGCGATAGCTGCTTTTATAGTAGCAGTAATGAAGCCCGTCATAGTAGCAAAATCGGCGGATAGAAAACCCGTAACGGAAGCATCTACGTATGATAGTAAAAAGTTGACTTTACTATCGCATGATGAATGATAAGGTTACTCACGCGTAGCAGGTACCAGAGCTCCTCTGTATCCGAACGTAACGTCGGGAACACGAGCCAGATCTCGTAACTGCTCGTTCACCTTGGCCACCGAAACGACAGGTAAACATAATTAAATTGATAATTTTATTTATTTTAAAACAAATCAGCGGGTATAAATGGATTAAATGCATTTAAAAATAATATAAGCTGCCTATAAACGATGTTCAACCAATTTTCATTTTTATAATTTTAGTTCCATTTATAATGAACAATGGAATTACGTCAATTAAATGTTGTAAAATAAACTGTCCATCAAAAACTTTGGAACTAGGTGCTACAAAAATGATTTGAGAATAATCTGTAGAATCAAAAACAGCAGCTGATTCTACCATAACCCTGTTACAGAATCGTTTTTTAATATAAATTCTTTCACGCCACAAAAATAAATACCTATTATATTTTTGTCTTGTCTGGTCTAAAAATCCTATAATATGAATAAGACTTTCTTATTCTGTTATACATCTTTTTATTTAAGTATTATAATAATAATGATTGCATTGTTGATAATTAATACTTGTATATTCTACAAAATGTTTTTCCACAAACATGTTTTTTTTTTATAATTAAGTGTCCCCGAAAAAACATTTCTGGCATACACTACAAATACTCTTACAATTAATACTTGATTAATTCTATATATCTACATAGACTAATTCTACATATTTTATCTATTTATTATATTTTATAATTTTATAATTTTATGAGGTATAGGATTGAATTGGATGGTCCAGCTGTCCATGTGGTTTTTTTAAATAAATAAAAAACCATTTTTGTT